>JAODKE010000050.1:11525738-11542371 GCA_026779605.1 Mormyrus hasselquistii | reverse complement strand
AGAAAAAAAAAAAGAAGTAATGGCGCGGTGAGTGGTTGTGTGGTGAGAGTGGGTGGGGGGGGGTGTGGGGGGGGGGGGGGGGGGGGGGGGGGGGCTACAAATTAAACTAATTTTGGTTGCAGAGGTTATGCAGGAACATCAGCTCAGCATCTCTTTACGTCCCTGGGCATCAGAGCTATCGATGTGAAGTGAGCCGTCAGAGGTATTGCTGAGGGGGTAGAGCAGGGGAGCTTCTGGCTCCGCCTGCAGGACAAGCAATGGAGGAAGCAGGGATCTTAGAGCCGGCTGCAGGGGGCAGTAGAGAGACGTCCCTATCGCTGCTTCACCAGCCAGAGATGTTCCGGTATTAAAGGAGCGAAACATCCGTGAAGGTGGATCCCAGTTAACGACCCTGCAGCCAACAAAAGGAGATGCCAAGCAGGTGGTTTCAACTACCTGTGCTGAATAATAAAATTCCAAAAAGAAAATATTATTACATAAAATGTGCAAGTATATTTGTGTGGTTTTCTATATAAATAAAATGTATAATTGTTGTGATCTGAATAGCAGTTAAAATACGGCACTCCCGGAAATTGCACAATGAGGCCTGGGTTACTGTTAATGTAATAGGAGACATATGTATAAAAATGGAAATGGAAACATAGATAAATATGATCACAGATGTAAATATGTAAGCACAGATTAAATACACACACGCAATCAAATTAATAGACATAGGACACTGTACATTAGTACAATGCGTTCAAATGAATTTTCATTAAGCTCAGACCCCCCTTCTCATAAATCTCTAGTGACGCTGCTGCTTTACGCGTAGTCCAAATGACAGCTGTTTGGGTGGGAACAGACCCTTTAAATCCAAGGGATTTAAGTTTAAGGCTCCCATGGTGCCTTGGGGCGCAGGCCTGCGATTCAAATCGGGAAGACCAATCAGGAGGCGTCTCGCCGAACGGAGCAGGATTTGAAATCCTGCGGCTCGCTCGCGGAGGGGGAGATACCATGGAGACGGGCAGTGTGAAGGACGGATGATTGTGGCGATTTTTTTTATTTTTAAAATATATATAAACATTTTTTGCACATAATGTAATTCGTTTTGCTAAAATATAAACTATCGCTGTGCCACTTTACAGTCATGCATGTATGAAAAAAATATTTTATTGAAATTATCTGATTTTATAAACCAGCGATTAACCGTACTACAGGGGTTAGCTAGCTAGCTAGCTGGCTAGAGGGTTGTTTACTAAAGCTGGATAAAACTCAAAAGGGCTGTATCGAGATATATATATTTTTAAAGATTATCAGGGAAAAGGTGAACTTTGAAAATGAGCGCAGGGATAAAGCCGCCGACGCACGTCGATCCCAGGTCTGCCCCTCTGAAAGAGGTCCCCGAGGTGCTGGTGGACCCGCGGAAAATGAAGCGTTACGGGCGGGGAAGGTTTCTGGGCAAGGGCGGCTTCGCCAAGTGCTACGAGATCACGGACACGGACACGGGCGAGGTGTTCGCCGGGAAGGTGGTCCCCAAAACTTTACTGCTGAAGCCCAGCCAGAAGGAGAAGATGTCCATGGAAATTGCCATCCACAAGAGCCTCGACCACCCGCACGTTGTTGGCTTTCACGGTTTCTTCGAGGATGAGGATTTTGTCTTCGTGGTTTTGGAGATGTGCCGGCGAAGGGTGAGTGGGGGCTAATGAAATGTGAATGTATGTATATTTACAGGTAATCCTGCACCGTATGTTCACTTAGGAGGGACATGAAAGCTGTTACTTTAGCCATCCAGCGAACGACTACTGTCCTGTTCTGACGTTACTTCTCAACATCAGTTTACTCGCTTGCTCCTTAACAGAGGGATTTTAACTGTCGCACGCTGATGACGTGATTTCACATCTCTGTTTAGCTCCGATTCCTTGAGGTGCACTTTCTGCAATGATTAATAACAAGGCCTTTGATTTCAGTCTCTCCTGGAGCTGCACAAGAGAAGAAAGTCGGTTACAGAGCCAGAAGCTCGATACTACATGCGGCAGACAATCCAGGGCTGCCAGTATCTTCACAACAACCGGGTCATTCATCGTGACCTCAAGCTGGGCAACCTGTTTCTCAATGATGACATGGAGGTCAAGATAGGTGCAGTGTCCACTTCGGCACCTTTATCCAGCCTATTTGCATTCGGTCCAGATGTGATTAAGCTGAGTCTTTGTTTACTGCAGGTGATTTTGGGCTAGCTACAAAGATCGAGTATGATGGTGAGAGGAAGAAGACTCTGTGTGGAACTCCCAACTATATCGCCCCGGAGGTTCTGTGCAAGAAGGGCCACAGCTTCGAGGTGGACATATGGTCACTAGGCTGCATCCTGTAAGGGCAGCCGGCTTGATAACGGATCTCACTGTCAGCGACTTGATTTTTAGTTATCTAGTCTGCTTTATATATGAAAGACAGAGATTAAAAGTCCACACCAAGATTTTGTTTCAACCAACCGGTTGAACATAGAGTCACAGTCACAGAGGACTCAACTGGTTGGTTGAAACAAAATCCTGCTGTGGACTTCTACACTCTGGATCTGAATTACCCAATTCTGATGAAAGAAGCGTCTCCCCGGAACGGCTGTCGTTTTTGGTTGCCTCAGGTACACATTGCTGGTGGGAAAGCCTCCCTTTGAGACGTCCTGTTTGAAGGAGACGTATATCCGCATCAAGAAGAACGACTACACTATTCCCAGGGTGAGCGCTGAACTGCTGCTGTTTATCACCCTTAGATGTTGTTTTGCCTTACTCTGTGAAGATTAGTCCCAGGTCCTCTTTAGCACGGTGTTAGTGCCTAAACCAGAGGTCAGCAGCCTTTTTAAAACAAAGAGCCATCTTATCCTAAATGTCTGACCCAAGATTGTCAAAGACCCGCAATGGATTCGGAAGAGGGTCTGAGATATGATTTTTTTTTAATGCGATATAGGTATATATTCATTTCGGTGGCGTCTTAGTTTTAAATCACTTGGACGTGTAATGGTGAGTAATATCACGATAAGTGAGTAAAGTTCATGTCACACTGCAGTCGTTCGGCCTCCAGTCTCCCCTTCACTACTTGTAACTGCTGACCAAGCAGTGCAAAATGTACTAAACCACTCTGAACTCAACTGGATATAATATGTAAATTTGAGAAAATAATCTTTTTACAAATATCTGGCAAAAAGCATATGAAAGAATTAGGAATGCCAATGAACTTTGAAGCCTACATCCAATTTGAGATACTAAAGAAAACTCAGGGAAGTATACTATTTGACCGGAGATGTAATCTCGTCGAAGAGAATTACTTTGATGAAGATTTAGATTATACAGTTAAGACATCACAGAAGCGCATGACGGACCACCTCATTCGCATATAGCTAAAAAAAATCTAAATTAATTATATTAACCCATGAATAAATTATTTATTTACGAAAGTATTATCATAACATGTTAAGACATGAAGATGTGAATGTGTGCCGCAGGTTACCGATCCCTGGGCTAAACTCTTAAATGTGAACTGGCCTTTTAAAAGGTGGAACTATTTAGATGTGTAAAAGCGAATAGGGCTCCGGTGATAGCTTTGTTGCTCTTCGTTAAGCTGCCATGTGACCCCGCTCCGTGTCCTCAGCACATCAACCCTCTAGCGACGGCTCTCATTCGCCGGATGCTCCACCCAGACCCCTCAAAGCGGCCCGCCATTGGCGACCTGCTTGCGGACGACTTCTTCACGTCGGGCTACACGCCCCTGCACCTACCCACCAGCTGCCTCACCGTGCCGCCCCGTTTCTCCATCGTCCCCAGCGCTCTGGAACCGAGCTCCCGCCAGCCCCTCACCGCACTCAACAAAGGTCCGGTCCTGTCCTGCCCGCTTCCTGACTCTGCTTCATTCGGTTACCGTGTGACCTGGAGGGATCCTCATCTGCCCCTTTTTTTTCCCTCCCCATGGTCCTCCAGGAACGGAGAGTCCCTTAGAGAAGATGGGGAAGCTGGAGCCCAAGGAGGATCTGCAGCCAAGGTGAAGCTGAACCCTGCTAAGATAAACATCCTTTTCCTCCCCTTAACGTAGCCTGTGAGTTCCTTGCCCCCCTACGAGGTCTAAAGCTAGACATCCTGCTTCATCTATAAGGCAGAGGGCAGTTTCCATAGATGCCTAAATGACTTTGTTGAATGTTTTTGCATTTACATCTATTTTGTTTAGCAGTTGCTTTTGTCCAACGTGACATTCAAGTGAGGCAAATAGCACATTGCAAACATCAAGGAGGTGACTAGGAATAAGTGCAGCTAGACTGAGCTTCCAGTCAGTGTCCGGGTACAAGCGTAAGCAGTGTTGGAACAGTGCCGCACAACACCTTCCAAACAAAGCAAGATTCTAGTAAGACAGTTGTTCACTCGTGTTGTGTCCTCGTATATCCCGGTTTTACCTGGTTACCGTGACATGCTGAAGCACCTGCCTGGTGACCCTACACAGGGACATCGCCGAGATGATTGCTGGTTACCTGTCCGACCTGCTCCAGCAGCTCAGCAGCGTGGACACCTCTAAACCGTCGGACCGGGTGCTGATCCGGCAGGGTGAGTGAGGGACCGCGGATAGCATCGCTGCTTTGAGCACCACACGCTCTGAACGCCGCTACTCTCCCCACAGAGGAGGCGGAGGATCCTGCCTGTATTCCCATTTTCTGGATTAGCAAGTGGGTCGACTACTCGGATAAGTACGGTCTTGGTAAGTCACATCCCGCGTGTCCCGGTTCACAAATTGGCGGAAAGGAAAAGAGCAGACTCCTAAGATAGGAGCGAGACTCTTAGTCTCATGCATGAGTTTGCCTGCAATAACCACGTAGTGAAAATGTGTGCGCAACTTCCCATAAAAACCGCCTATAGTTATAGTGATCAACCGCTTATATGGATAAAAGAGCTTGGCACAGAATAATTTCTGTGCAGATACTGGTTAAATAATAATTCACTTATTGTAATCAAGCTTAGTGTTCGTTTTTTGTTTTTTTTTAAACATGACAACATATGGAAAAAAATTAAAACTACAATTTTTTGTTTTTTAACTTTGTCCTACTTTGCCTTGTGGTAACCTGTCTGCTTCTGGCTTAGCTACCTGAGGCTAATGCTGCATTCATTTGAAAACATGACGGGAAAAGGGTTTTTCTCTCAGTGACATATAGACTCATCAATGTTATGATGAACTGAGCCATCGAGATGCAGCAGTGAAACAATAAGCTGTATTTTATGTACTGTACTGCACTGCATTATAGCATATTTGAATTATACACAGTTCAGTAATTTGAAAAGAATTTGAATCAGCTGTACTGTATTTCAACAAATCAATACAATTCAGTATAACACTGTTTTATTACCTTATGTTCATGTAATAAATATACAAATGTCAGTTGGATGGTAATCTGCCTGAGACATAAAGAAGAGGAAAAATCTGTTATAATGATCTCTATAGGTGGTTTGAGAATCACTCTTAGTAACTCAGGAGTTAGGTGTTACTAAATTTACTTAGGTTACTTAGGAGTTAGGTGGTACTAAATTATAGCAGAGTCTTAAAAGCACTTATGTAAGTCGCTCTGGCTAAGGACGTCTGCCAAATGCTGTAAATGTTTCAGCGCTAAGGGGCGTCATACATTTAGGACAGGCTGGGCCATAAGTTTTAGGAGTTTCTCATAAATTGGCGAGTTAGGAGCTGGTTTTGGCCTCAAGACACTTTGTGAATACGGTCCCTGTGCTTGCAACCACCCCACAGGATACCAGCTGTGTGACAACAGTGTGGGCGTGCTCTTCAACGACTCCACGCGGCTCATCATGTACAGTGATGGGGACAGCCTGCAGTACATAGAAAGGAACAGCTGCGAGTCCTACATGAACGTCCGCTCCTACCCTTCGGCCCTGGCTAAGAAGGTGGGCATCCGCCGTGCTTCAGTCCCCAGGGTCACCGAGTACAATGATGTACTCGGGCTGTTTCTGCAATATGTGTTTTATTGGTTTTTAATGTTCAGTATTTATGATTGTTAACTCTGCCCCTGCATCCCTCACAAACACTTCTGCCTACCTTCTACCCCCTTTGTCCCCCGGCCAGATAACCTTGCTGAAATATTTCCGGAACTACATGAGCGAGCATCTGCTGAAGGCGGGCGCCAACATCACGCGGAGGGACGGCGACGAGCTGGCCCGTCTGCCCTACTTGTGCCACTGGTTCCGCACCAAGAGTGCCATCGTGCTGCACCTGAGCAACGGCACCGTGCAGATCAACTTTTTCCAGGTTGGGGGGCGGGGGGCAGCCTCTACGCTAACTGGGAACCTTCCATGGAATGCTTATAATCTGCAGATGTGGCTTATGCTAACCGACCGCATGCTTCCAGTGGTGTGGTCCAAACCATCATGCCTGCACACTAAGCTTTATTTATTCACATGCATAATGTACTAATTGTGATAATTCTCCCTTGCACACCCTCCACGCAGAGACTACACAATGTTCAAACGGTGCAACCTCAATGAAAGCAAAAATCTTATCTTATGATGAAACTGAACATCTGCAGTATGTAAAGTCTCATAGTGTGATTTAATGTGACAGTGGTGGTTGAGATTCAGAACAGTGCAGTAAATATTACAAGGACATGATTTCTTCTGCGCCCCAAGGACCACACCAAGCTGATCCTGTGCCCCTTGATGGCGGCCGTGACGTACATCGACGAGCACCGCGAGTTCCGCACCTACAGGATGAGCCTGATCGAGGAGCACGGTTGCTGCCGAGATCTGGCCTGCCGCTTGCGCTACGCCCGCACCATGGTGGAGAAGCTGCTGGCTTGCAAGTCGTCCTGACACTCCCACCCCTCCCCCGTTCGGCCAATCGGTCGCCACACTAACTTTACGAGGGTTCATTTCTGTGTGTGTCTGTTTCACTGTTCTGAAAACACTTAACGTCCCTTTGGTTTTTCATGCAACTGTTCAGTTTCAACTTGGTAAAATGTGTTGATCAGGGCTGCAGGGTAATGATTCAAATCACGTAAAGGGTGTGTGTGTGTGTGTGTTTATAGAAGAAAATTTATATAAAATTTTTCCTCTCCAGAAAGTCTTACCATTTTAAATGTTTGTATGTTTGCTGTTTTTAAATGTTTTATCAAATGCTGGAATAAAACTTAACTTTTTATTAACCTGTTTTGTGACAGTGCCAGTGTACCAAAGATTAATTCTTGCCCAGATTGTCTGACGCCTGAAGACAAGAGCTGAACAAATCGTGATGGATGCAGAGCTTTATTTTTCTGATTTAAAATAGAGTTGGGAATATGCAAATGCAGCAGTGAGATATGTCGCATGTACAAATCAATTTAAAACCATTAAAATACTTCACCTAAAACACTGGCTAAAAGGACAGAGGTGTCACATCAGAGACTGTGTGGACAGAACAATGAGTAGTATTTCTGCATCACCTCGATTTGGGGGCTTCACATACGGAGGGACATGCAAAGTTCTCCAGTGTTGGAGCTGTCCGATCCAACATGGCAGTACAGTGGCCGCATTTCTGCCACAAAGAGCCGTTTGTTTTGGTAAGTAACCTAAAGCAGAGCAACGTCTGGACACTCTGAACCTTTACAGTTTAAAGAGAGCCAACCCCCAGCCTGATGGGGCACTGCGAAATCCAGCTGAAGCTGAGCCGCCCACCTCTCAATATAAACGCTGCAAATGCTTCAGGGTGAAGCAGGAAATGCTCAGACTAAGACTAGGCAGACCATCTGTCTCTAGCTTAAAAGCCTAAAATATAAAAAGATAAAACTTTTTTGTTTTACAGTGTCCTTTTTGATCATTACACTTATATCAGTGGAATACAGTAGGAATGTGTTTCCTTAGTGGTTAAGTGGAAAGGCTCACGTTCCATCGTCATCTTCCTCCAAACCTGCTGGAGATATTGTTACCTGAGACCAGGCCTGGTGTGTGTGTGTGTGTCCGTTTCCTCAGTCCAGGGCCCACTCGCACAGCCACTGCTGGCACTGAACCCTCTGTTCTTCAGTCTCCAAAGGTGGGGTCCCCGGCGGCTCTCCAGTGGTCTTCACATCGTTCTCCCGGTCGCACTGTTCCCCTCTGCTTTCAAGCAGGCTCTCCAGAGCGCCCTCTAGTGACTGAACCAAGTGCTGCGGTACCCATTTGGTGTCCAGCGTGGGCAGGAAGGGGTCGGGAGCCGTGACGCGGATAGGCTCGCCCCCCAGTGGGATGTCCAGAAGGTAGGCATGTAGCATCATGCGGTAGGGGGCGCTGTCCTTCCGCAGGCTATAGGTGAAGTCCCCCACGATCGGATGTCCAATAGCGCTGCAGTGAACTCTCAGCTGGTGAGTCCGACCTGTAATGAAAGGCTGCTCATGCATCCCATATTTCAACTCATCAAACTAAATCTGCTCCTCTTCCATGGTAAAAAGAAATTTATTTTATTCTGAAATATGCTAAGCAGGCCAAGAGAACTTCCTCTTAAAAGTCAGCAAATTTGTTGTCTATAGAATTCAACCCATTCTAGGAAAATACTGTTTTTGCCATACAGATTCAATAGTGACCAGCAGGTGGCTGCAGTGCCCTTAAGGGCTGTTCACTAGCAGCTGTACCTTTAACTTAAACATCTTCCACCCCACTCTTGAAGTTCTGGTGTTTTGGGACTTTCTCACACCTGTCAGTGGCTGCAGCAGGACTTTGGTCACAGGATCGCCGTCGTATGATCCGTACTCCAGCACGGTGAGAACCGTCTGGCACGGTTTGGGGTTCTCGCATCCTGGAGAAAAGCCACCAGCAGCTAGTTATCCTGGAGCAGGGAGATGCCGGCATGACCCCCAGATGGATGGTGAGCCCTTACCCTCGGTTCCCTCGATGCACATCATGTGAGTCCTGCCCTCCGAGGTGTTCTTCCCGATGGCGAAGTCCAGGGTCGTCCTCTTGCTCTCTGCAATGCCGCGCACCTGGATGCCAAACGGGAGTGTGGCCGTTAGCAGGCACGTGTGGCGGCACTGACTAGTGGACATGGAGCGGCCCACCCACCAGCGCGAGATATGCCTTGGTGACCAGCCGGTCCTTAAAGCAGCGGTAGGCCCGGCCTGCTGCTGCCCGGTTCAGCGCCACACACAGGGCCCCGCTGGTGGAGAAGTCCAGCTGGTGGCAGAATCTGTGAAGGACACAGGGGCAAAAACCTCCCGTCATTTGAAAGCAAGATTCGGTAAAGCAAAAACGCACACAGATGTGCAAACACAACAGAGAATTTCCCCATGGGGATTAATAAAGAATCGCTATTTTACGAAGCAAACCATACTGGTGGGTGTGTGGGGGTCATCTCTAACAGACTGCATGTGGCTTTCTTTGTCTGCCCAGGGTGTCTATGCTAGTTGGAAAGGCTGTAAAATTACTGAGCTTTATTGATAATAAGCATAATGAACAGGGGCTTCAACGACTTTCCAACTTTCACCAAAAAAACAAACTAAAGTGAAGATGACACACAAGTTAAATACAAAAACTACTGCTATTAGGGAAAACTTTATGTTATCACTTTCAGATCATATTTTTTTTTAGCCCAATCACACCTTCTTAACGGCGTTGATTAGACAATAAATCAAGCAGATAGGGCAGGAGGAGACCAGTACGGGACCTGAAGCCATAGTATGTTTCGGGGTCTGCCAGTTCCGGAAAGCGACGCCGCAGCTGGCTCTGCACCGTCTGCTTCTCGTACCACATCTTGCTGTCGATGCGGATGTCCCAGTGTTTGTTCACCACAATGAAGTCATTGCTCTGGTACAGCACGTGCAGGTTCTCCAGACTGGCTGGCTCCATGGCAACGTGCCACGAGACGCAGGAACGTATCTGTAAAACCGTAAAGTGCAACAGGTAGTGTTCTGATATATCTATAAAGACAGACTGTTGCATGTCCGAGAGGAAAACCTGCAAACTTTGGTTCACGAGTACAGATTCTAGTGGCAGCGGCGGCCTAATGGTTAGGGAAGCGCACTAGTAATCGAAAGATTGGAATCTTTGACCAGCAAAGTACTACTGAGGTATCCTGAGCAAGGTACCCCCCCCCCAAGCAGTGCTCCCTGGGCGCTGAATTAGCTGCCCCCTGTTATGTCACAATTTGAAATATGAGTTAAATGCAGAGGACACATTTCGCTGTTGCTACTGCGTGCTACGGTGCGTCAAGAATGATAGCTAAACATTTTCCTTTAACTGCTATGCTACCACACTCCAATCCCAGAAACCTCAGATTTACACCACGCTATTCCCCTACAAAACAAAATCTGACTGACAGAGATAGGGGCAGACAACAGGGGAACACTTAAAGTGCGAAATCTACGATCATCTGTTACTGACGGATAAATCGATCGCACAGCGAATTGAAAAAGACAGATTAATGTGTTATCATGTCTGATAACTGCAAATTATCAGTCATTCCTTAGCTAAAATCACACTCCAATTAGTACAAACTTAACGTTTTAAAACTTAGCTCGGGATGCATTTGCATATTTATTCTGAGAATGTGGCACAAACCTAGGTGCTGCTTCGCAGTATAAGATTCAACCTCGCCGTTTATTTCACAGAAGTCGACGTCGAAGACCACATTTTACCTGTCAGTATACAAACACTACGTGTGGATCACGTGGTCCCTTACTGTGTGGCGTCTGCGGTGACAACATCATTAACCAATCAGAAGAGTACGCCGCGTCTCTCCTCCAATCAGATTGTTGAACCATTTCACTTTGACCCGGATGGAAAGGCGTACAATAATTTTTGCGCGAAATGTGAGAGCAGCTTTCTTATAGCTGCGAGTTAAACAAAAGAAAAAGTGGCATAGTGCAGTAAAATATTTTTTTCTTTTTGACCCATCTTATAAGAGCGAAAATGGACGAATATGATGAAATGTGCGGTATAGAAGATGACTTTGAAAATCAGTTTGCAGACGAATTGGAAGTGTTGGCGGAGATGGACAGTAAGGGGAGATCGTTTTCAGTCCGTTTCAGAAAGCCTTTATCAACTTTGTTTGATATGTATTGTTTTGATAACCTGTTCAGTCGGTTAATGGTTTTCATATGATTATTAAACTTCATTGTATGCCTTATGTGTACCGTTCTTGCACCTTGTCTGTTATGGATTAAAGTATGTTCATCTATATTGTACGTTCTTTCCTGGTGTATGCATAAGAATTTCCTCCTGGGATTAATAACGTGTATCTAATCTAATATAGTGTAATCTGGTCTGATCGTTTCCTTTATTCCATATGCTGTCAGTCCCTTTTCTGACCTTATTATCATTTATTTCCTGCCTCTGTTTTCTGTAGCTGACTTTCGCCCCCTTCCGAAGAAGTCAGAACGCAGGACCAGGGTGCCGACCTCCTTTGAGGAAGCCCTCGCCTCCGGGGACACAGTCTTGAGAACTCAGCCTGCTGTTAAGTCACAGAAAGCTTCTCCTGATGTCCTGGAGACATTGAACAAATGTGACAGTAGCTTACCTTCCAAGGTGTCGGAGAATGACTACCTGGAGAACTTGTTGACCAGCGAGGGTTCTTTGAGTGAGTGCAAGCAGATTGAGAAGAAGAGAAGAGCAGTCTTTGGCTGCGTCTGCATTCAGCGTTTTGCCTTTTCTCCCCTTTGTAGCTCCTAAGGCTAAAAGACAGAGGCAAGACGTGGTAAAAAAACTAAAGTTTGATTCTGCAGACGTTGAGAAGGAGATCACCCCTCCCTCATCCCCTGAAGAGTATCCATCGGAGAGCAGAAGGTAGGGAAGGTCGACTCTGCCAGACGGCATGTTGGACTTTTATTGCTTGGGTTTGAGCAGTTGGTCTGGGATGTCGCCGGCAGCCAAAATTCCCGCGGAGACAACGGCGCTCCGGCAGTGAGACCCATTACCCTGGACATCAGCGGTCTGGAGGTCCTGCAGGCCTCCCCCCAGCGGGCAATCAGGGCGGCACAGCATATCCTCCACCGGCCGCCGCCAGCGGGCGACTTCATCTCTGTCACGGGCTCCTCCGGTGATCGCGTGTACCTGGCGAAGAGGGAGGACGAGGATGCGGGGAGGGTGAGCGAGGTGTTAGCCGCGCGCCCAGAGCCCGCTGATCACCCCAGCTGACCCGCATGTGTGTGTCTCTCCATTGCGGACAGGCGTCGGATGCCCTGGCATTCCGGAGATCGCAGTATAGCCTGGGGCTGCTGTCGGTGCCCATCGAGGTCCTGAAGGAGCAAGTAGCAGAAAGGGTGGGGCACACACCCTCCATTCCCCTTTGTTCCCCTTCCAGTTCCCTGTCTGATGAGTCTGCCGTTGGCCTGCGCAGCATCTCAGCGGCGTCACGCTTTATTTAAATACTTCTGCTCTCCCTGCAGCGACATCAGCAGTTGGTGGAGGAGTCGCAGCGCCTGACAGAAATGCTGAACAGGTGATTCTCCGACACCCATCCGCCCGCCCCACTGTCTCTTCCCCTGTCCTGATGTGCTTCTCGCTCTTGGTTTTTTTTCTCTTCTGCTCTCCAGCCAGGTAGATCGGGAGTTTGGGGAAATGGACGCTGAGGAGCCGGCTGAGGGTGAGGGGGCGCAAGAGGAAGCCGGCAAGGATGCGGCGTCGCGGCTTTGGGTGGACAAGTACTCACCTGCGCACTACACAGAGCTGCTGAGCGACGACGTGAGTGTGTGTGTCTGTCTTTATGTGTGTGTGTCGGGTGGACGTGTCTGCACACGCGTGCGTCTGAGCCCCTGTATCTATGTGCCCCTAGTTCACCAACCGCTGCTTGCTGAAGTGGCTGAAGCTGTGGGACATGGTTGTGTTTGGCCGGGAAAAGTCCACCCAGAAGCCCAGACCCACCCACGCAGACAGCCGGACACAGGTGCTGCTTGGGGACTCCTGCACTGGCAGTGTTGTGGGTTCTGGTCCCGGGAAGGAGCTCTGTCTATAGGGGCTTCTGTGCTCCTATGGGAAACTGAACCACTAGTATAAAAATGTAAAATTGCAGTGACATATGTTCACCTGCAGAAGGACCAGCAAACCTCCCGGTTCAAGACAAAGACCCAGATGACGGAGGAGATTCTGGAGGCCGAACTGGACCAGTATCACCGCCCCAAACACAAGGTGTGCCAAGCTGAGGGCTCGCAGCAGATATAGGGTCATGTCTGTGGGCAGTTGGTCTCTGTGGGTAGACGCTGAAATCCCTTACTTGTTTGTAGGTGGCGTTGCTGTCAGGGCCCCCTGGCTTGGGGAAGACCACTCTGGCGCACGTTATTGCAAGGCATGCTGGGTATAACGTGGTGGAGATGAATGCTAGGTAGCTACCCTCACTCGATTTTATTATTTGGACTTTGCGGGTGTGTTTCTCACCATGACACTGGCTATTTTGCACACAGGATATCAAATTTATTTTAAGGCTAATGACCCCAGTGCTATTTTGTATGGACACTTGGCGTTTAAACATGGTGGCTGACTTGACTTACGTGAGGAGTACCAAAGGGAGATGGTCTGTGTTTCTGTGTGAATGTGTTCCCAGCGATGATCGCAGCGCCGAGCTCTTCCAGAAACGAATCGACACGGCCACACAGATGAAGTCTGTGCTGGGGGCCGATGAGAGGCCCAATTGCCTGGTGATCGACGAGATCGACGGCGCCCCCTCTGTGAGTCCCTGTCAGGGACGGCTCCGGCCTAGCTCTCTCCCTGCCCCTATTATGTTTAGCCACCAGAGGGCGCACTAGTAAAAGAACCCAGTATTGCAGGCTCAGATTTTCAAAGGGATGCTGTGAGTTTAAGAAATATTTATTTCAGACTTTTCATGCCCACAGGCTGCTATCAACGTGCTCCTGGCCATCCTGAACCGAAAGGAGTCCCGGGACACGGAACCAGCGGCCGGCGGTGGCGTCTCAGGTGCGCTCAAGAAGAAGAAGAAGGAGTCCATTCTGATGAGGCCCATTATCTGCATCTGCAATGACCTGTAGGTGGCACTGTGGCTTCCATAGGGCTGAAGAGAATCCTTTCTGAATTGGGGTCTGTCTTTTATTCCCAGTGGCCTGTTTTTGCCTGTTTGTTTGGTCAGTGTCGACTCCCAGGCGAAGGGTCCAGCTGAGCCGGATGCTTGAGCGTTCTGGTTTCCTTGGTCTCCCGCAGGTACGTTCCGGCCCTCCGGCAGCTTCGACAGCAAGCCTTCCTCCTGAGCTTCCCCCCGACGCAGCCCTCGCGACTGGTCCAGAGGCTGGTGGAGGTAGCCTGAGACCACACACACACACATACACACACACACACGCACGCATGGCCGCTAAGCAGGGTGTCTGGCGTATGTGCAGATCTCCAGGCGTCAGGGCATGAGGGTGGACACGGGGGCACTGATGGCCCTGTGTGAGAAGACTGAAAACGACATTCGCTCCTGCATCAACACCATGCAGGTGGGCTGCCCCGCCCCTACCCTGCTCTGGCTCCTCCCACTCCTGGCTGAGCTGTCTCCTATACGCACTCGCTTCCACTGCTGTGCACCTCTAGTTGGAGATGTTAATTAAAACCCAGTGTTCCTGCTCTTACTTCGTCTTATCAGACTGTTATTAGGCTGCGCTCCCCGGAGCGGCCAGTAGAGGGGGTCACCCATGTGTGAGCTAAGTGGTGTCTCTGTGAGCAGTTCCTTCACGGCCGAGGTCAGCGGCAGCTGGACCAGCGCACTGTGCAGTCCGTCCAGGTGGGCCTGAAGGACCAGAACAAGGGGCTGTTCTCCATGTGGCAGGAGATCTTCCAGCTGCCCAGGACAAAAAGGTACACTGTGGGGGGGGGGGGGGGGGCTTTTAGCACCATCCAAACTCACCAGTGACCCCAGCCATCCATGTTGACGGGGCTGAAGACTTTAACACAAATTTGTCCGCCTGTTAATCCATGTGTTGTACTACACGTCCCGTCTTGCACTGTGACTGCCCCCGGCGTGTGTCACCCCGCCTACGTGCTGTTGCAGGAAGCGGGTCGGTGATGACTTGTTCGCAGTGGTGCCGGATGGCGGGCTGGGCAGCGTGGGGGCCCAGAGGCTGCAGCACATCTTGCACCTGGCTGCATCCTGCGGAGAGCACGAGAAGCTCACAAACGTACGGCATCTTCCTCACACTCAGACCACTTACTCACCTTCCTGCTCCCTCGTTCTCTGTTCTTCTGTAACTCAGGCTCAGTGATTTAAGCTTCCTGTTCCCCTCTTTCCTCCAACTTTCTCTTCATCCCTCTCTTTCCTCCATCCTCTTTTCCTCTCCCTTTCTCCCCCTCTCTTCCTCACTATTCCTTTCTCTCTTCCTCCCCCATTCTCTTTCTCTCTGTCCCTCCTCCTCTTCTTTTGTCTTCTTTCATATATTTCTCACCTTCTCCCTTTCTCTCTTTCTCCCTCTCTCCCTCCCTCTGTCTTCCTCTCTACTTCTCTTCCCTCCTTCCCCCCCCCCCCCCCCACCCCCAGGGACTCTATGATAACTTCCTGAGCATGAAGCTGAAGGACTCCAGCCTGCAGGCCGTCTGCATGGCCCTCGACTGGCTGGCTTTCTCCGACCTGCTGGGCGAGGCCGTCATGCACAATCAGAACTTCTCGCTCTTGCGGTACCTGCCCTTCCTACCCGCTGCCTTCCACCTGCTGTTCGCCGCCACCAGCGTGCCACGCATCAACTACCCCAACAGCCACTACGAGGTAGGGGGGCGCCATCCGCCGGTGGGGTTCACAGGTTGGCACGTGACACTAAGAATGTGGATGTCTGTGTGAGGCCGTTCCTGACCCCATCTTGAATCATAGGCGGTGACCCGGATGCAGCACACCCGGAATGCCCTGGTGGCCATGTTGGCCGAGGTGCCCCCGTCCATCCGCAGCCGAGTGGGGCCTCGCTCCCTGTCCCTGGAGGTGCTCAGTCTCCTGTTGGAGGTTGTCTGCCCCAAGCTGCGCCCAGTGAGTCCCGCGTGCCTGCGTCTGCGTGCCTGCGTCTGCGTGCCTGCGTATGCGTGCTGTCACTACTGCGTGTTCTCGGGCCAGAGCTGCTGCATGATATCAATGAGCAAAGCATCTTAAAAATCAGCTGGGAACAAAGTGGGGGGGGGGACATGCTGCTTTGAATAGATTTATGCCACCCACAGGAACAGGGGGGGGTGGCGGACGGCTGCTACCTTATCGCTTCCAGGCAAGCCTGAATCTGTGCTAGTGTCCCTCAGGATTGCCTGCCTGCTCACCCACTTATCCGGCTCCCGGCCTGCGTGTGTGTCTCTCTGTGTGTGTGCGCGTGTGTGTCTCTGTGTGCGCGTGTGTGTCTCTGTGTGTGCGTGTGTGTCTCTGTGTGTGCGTGTGTGTGTCTCTCTCTCTCTCTGTGCGTGTGTCTCTCTCTGTGCGTGTCTCTCTGTGCATGTGTCTCTCTGTGCGTGTGTGTGTCTCTCTCTCTCTCTCTCTCTCTGTGTGTGTGTGTGTGTGTGTCTGTCTGTCTCTGTGTACATTTTCCTAATTGGCCTCTTTCTCTAACTACACAGCAGCCTCCGTCTTAATTATTACTGGCTAAATGTGTTTTTTTACACTGCTACCAAAAAAGTCACCAGCAGCTTCTCTTTCTGGTTTCTGGGACGTGGGGGGGGGGGGGGGGGGTGCGGGTCGGCCGGGGGGGGCGGGCACCGGGCCCGGGGCCGGGCCACCGCCCCCGCCTCCCGCC
>JAODKE010000050.1:11506967-11519962 GCA_026779605.1 Mormyrus hasselquistii | reverse complement strand
CGCCCCCCCACCCCCCCCCCCATGTCTGGGTGCCACGTGCTTCTTGAGAGAGGCTCCGGGCCCCTCCCCATACTAGTTAAGCAGATAGGGAGGATGGATGGATGGATGGATGGATGGAGTATTTGAAAGAATATGGATAAATGCCTCTCTTTCTCTCCTTCCCTCCCTCTCTTTCAGTCCTCCACCTCCATCCCTTCCTGCCTTATCTACCTTCCTTCCTTTCCATGGTGTCCTTACCGGAGTCGTGTTCCCTGGGAGATGGGAGGGGGGGGTGACGTTCCGTTTCGGATCAGCAGGGTTTAAGCCAGTTCAGCCCTAGTGAGGCCGAGTAGGACTACGGTGCCCCCCGCAGGTCCAGCAGTGGTGCTGGGTGTATCTAGAACTGTATGAACCCCCCCTCCTTTTGCTGATGGTGTGAAATAGTCTCTATGTCAGAGGTAGGGCAGCCCTTTCATTGAGGATGGGATGGGTTGGGTTCGAGGGGGCGGGACCACCCACCACACAAAGTATGACCAGAGAAGGCAGCTTGGGGGTCGGAGCATGTGTCAGAGAAGCAGAGCAAGAGACAGTGAGTCGAGGGGGGGTGGGGTGGAAACTGACCATTTTAATGTCCCTCCTGGCCAAGGTCCAGGGGTCTAATCTAGCAAAGCCCCCCTAGGGACCGCTGAGATAATCGGGGTGTGCAGAGGGCAGCTGGAGATGCTACCTATGGCGGGCCGGGGGGGTTTGGGTTGCAGTAATGCAGCGCTACTGGATTTCTAAACCTAATCCAAGTGCTGCTGGGAAATCGGCTTAATGGGGGGGTGGGGGGGCTGCAGAGGCGGGGCTTAGATCTGCCAGGCACTGTCACCAGCAGACTCATACCTTCTGCCTGTTTGGTATTAATAGTTCATTAATTTATGACCAAAACACACAGATTTAATTAACGGAAACAAAACACAGTAAAGAGGCCAATCTTCTCTTTCCAGCCGGAGGTCGACTTCTTTGGCCGCACCATCATGCCAAGAGTGAAGCCAGAGTCCACTGCATCCTCAGGTGAGACCGGAACCCGCACGCCTTGCAACCTGAGATGCCGGCAGCCTTGTACCGACTCGCGAGCCTCCGCGCTGCGGCGTGGCGACCGTTGACCCATGAGGTCATCGCATCAGGGAGCCGAGAGCCGGTCTCCAGAGCGGAATCTGGACGTGTCTGTTAGCGATGGGCTGATCGACATTTCTTAAGCCGACACAGATTTTTTTCAACAAAAGCTGCGAAAGTTGAAACTTGTATATTAGACGATTTTTTTTTTTTTTTGCGCCCACGTTAATCAGAGCGCTCAATTTCTATGAAAAATCAGCTGATGCCACTTGACAGCTAATTGATCGATCCGTCTATCACTAGCCTCTGTTTTGTGGGGGAAGCAGGGACACCTTTCGTGGGCGGATCGCTCCTTTCCGGGCCGCATGGCTCGCGCTCTGGGATTAGCCCTGCCGTTCTGGAGGGCGGAGGAGCCCCTGCGCGTGTGTGGCAGCTCTGCCCGCCTCCCGCACACCTGGCAGATGGCAGATTGTTTAAGTGCTGATTACTGAAAGAAGCCAACATACTCCTCATGTATTATTCAGGCGACGCTTTCAGGCACATGCGGCCTGCAGGCTCGACTGTGCGGCCCGTTTATGCAGACGGAAGTGTGAGCACGGGGTCGAATTTGTGGCTTAAAATGCATATAGACCACATGCGTCTTCCTGGCACCAAAAGTGCCCTTTTGGCTCTTTAACCATTTCGCTACCGGCTGGCCACTGCTGGTTTTGCTAATAATTTGAGAAATGAGGATTTATATTTAAAACCTACACCCAGGTTAATCCTTTTTGGTTGACCTGCTGAGGTGGTGGGGGGGGGAAGGGGTGCTGGATCGGCTTCTGCAGTGTGGCTGAATCAGTGTGTGCCCCTCTCGCGGTGCAGCGGAGGGAGAGAAGATAACGGCGGAGCTGCTGATGGGGAAGGCCGTGGGGAACAGTGACGTCTGGTTCCGCTTCAACGAGGGCGTGTCCAACGCCGTACGCCGCAATGTCTACATCAAAGACCTGCTGTGAGGCTGACCCATCCCCCCCCCGGCCACCCTGCCCTTAATTTCTCTGACATAATTAACCAGACTGTAAGTGTTCTGTTCTCTCTGCTCCCGTTCTGTCCATCAGACAGACGCTAATGTGCACGTCGTCTCTCGAACCTGCAGGACTGGGGCATGGCCGTCACTGTCCCGTAATCCGTGCTGCCCATGTTAACCCTGTATACGGGATTCTAGGTGGGGGGTTGTTCATGTTCCGATGTTCTGCATTTGTGTTCAGTGCGCATGATCTCACAAACAGGCATTAGGTTGTCTTAAAAATCCTCTATTTTATTCAATATGACAAACTTTTGTTTTTTTTGCAAAACATTCAATAAAAAGGGTAATTTATTTATTGCTTCGTCATTGAATCAATGCTTGACTGCGATGCATACATTTTCTAAGCCCACTCAGAAATAAGACGGACAAACAGCTCTTTGAAATTTGTAGTTAAATGTATCGTAACTCAAAGTCCACATTCCTGTCGGCTGTCCTGAGCCTCGTGGGGGGAGGGCGTGGCCATAACCTGAGGGTGATGTTCCCATTGTGGGTTCTGCACATCACTAGCCCCAGCTGGCTGTGCGCTAACCACCGTTAACAGGCACACGATCTTCGAGAAAAAGGCAGCGTTTAACAATGGGGTGTTAAAGGCTGCCTTTCCTCCTGTGTCAGGGCTGGACTGTAGCGTCTAAAGCAGACAGCACCCATGTTTTATATAATCAGAATAAATAACATAGACACAGGTGACTAAATGTATATACAAGCTTGCTGGGATGTGTGCATTTGGGGGATGTGTGCATTTGGGGGATGTGAGCACGCGCGCCGGCCTTAAAAGGGCCTCACGTTGGGATGTGGACCGTGGGCTGGACGCTGGCGCCGCTGTTCTGCCGAGTTTTGGTTTGTTGTTTTGATCCCAGTGTTTTTGCACCTCCTTAACGCTCAAGCAACAACAACGATACGACCACTGCAGCGCGATTACAGACCTATGGGCCGCGTTTATACACATCTAAAAGTATAAGTGCCTTTTGCAATCTTTTATAGTGAAGAATATATTTCATGGTTATAACTAAAGGCTTTTTAAATACATTTCATTGATATATGTTTTTGTCTTCCATGGTTATAACCCCCCCCCTCCCAATTCTATGACCTACATTTCCTAGGGGTAGGGGGGCACTGTGCATCTCAGCCAGCACTTGGTCGGGTCGGGTCCGAGGGGGCGGGGCTGCAGCACCATGCTGAGCTCCGTTAGAGGATGGTGCATTTTCCTTTCTCTACCCAGGGGTTGTTCTTCATCAGCTCGGGGTTCAGGAAAGGATCCTCCGACACCCCATTTTCAATCCATTTCACCAGGCTGCACAGGTATTGTGGGGGGGGTGGGGGGGGGTTGAAAGGAAAGTACTGTCACATCACTGCCACCTACTGCCTGAATGCTTCACTTGTGATCGACCTGGACTTGGTGGATGTAGGTTTATGGGTAAAATGACTCCTTATTTACTGTTATGTACCTGTACTGTACTGTGGGGTGGGGGGTGTTGCACACACGCCTCTTGCTGGCCTGCCTACCCTAAGATTCCCCCTCCCCCGCTTTTGCATCATCTCTGGTGATGCTTTTCAGTAGAGCCTCTCACGCCTCCCTTCTTGCAGTTATGAGCCTCCCAGGGTGATTTTTACAGCTCCTGAACCTTTTTGCTGGTCTGGTACTGAACTAGCACGATTGGAAGTGGACTAAGGTGACAACTGAACCTTGCATCTTCTCCATCTGCGTCTCCTAATCTAGATTTCTGCATTGTTCCTCAGTGGTTCTCTCTATGGAGCTGCAAACCTAGCCTTTTTGTTGCGATCTGACTTTGGCTGCTGCTGTCACATCTCTTCAAAGTGGGAGGGAGTTAATGTTCTCCTCGAGACAACTGCTCCAGGAACCTGGGGCAGCCTTTGAGGTCACGCACATCTGGAGATCATTACACAACGTGTTTAAATTGGCCTGAGCTTGGAAGAGGAAAGCAATGTAAAAGGTGAACTGCAGTGCTGATCATGATGTCATGGTGATGTCATGGTGATGTCTGGGAGGTGGTGATGCTTCTGGTGCTTGAAGGCCACTTACTCGGTGGCTGTCTTGGAGGACTTCTCCCTCTTGAAGGCCAGCTGATACTTCAGGCTCTCCACCTCCTTCTTCATCTGGGGCAGGTCCATGTCGTCCATGACTGCGGACGAGACGGAGTGACTTGTCTGAGGAGAGGATGAAGCTGTCAGCACCCAGCACCACATGCGGTCATACTGCGGTCAAGCTTTCCGGCGTTAGCCCCTGTGATGAGGGGAGGGGGTCCCCAGAGCTTTTAGTCGTAATACTCTATGTGAACTCCCCACGGGAGTGCGTGGGGTGTGCATTTGCTGGGATTTCAGCCGACTGAACTGCTGATGGGAAAACTCAAGAGCAAAATCGACAGGCTGATAAGTGAAAAGCGCCCTAGCAGTTCGAGTTAGACGGAACCCAAGTACCTGCCTCCCGACCTGCCCGGCTAAATGCAGCTCTGCAGTAAACCGGACACAAACCCGAGCCCCCACATCGCAGAACCGTAATTCACCCAAAGTTCCCCATATGACAAACTTTTTTTTGCGACTCTGCAAAAACGAGTGGTCGATTTAGTTTATTTCAAGTTCATCTAAGGGTGATTATAGTCCGGTTTTATCAAGCCGTGCAAATGTTGGAGGGTGACTTTCGAAACATCAGGTGGCACACGGTGCACCAATAATGCTCTTTAAAATAGCCTACAACCCATGACAATTTCTGTCAATATTTAATTCCACTGTATTTTTAAATGATACTGCTAATTTTCGTAACAATTAAATATCCATCAACTAAAGTCCTTTGCAACTATTTACCGCCACTGAGTTTCCTCTCCTCCAAGGTCATGCTATGCGTGTTTTCGTCGTAGGCTCTTTGGTGAAGTACATATCAAATGTACTCGCCTACATATTTTCTTCTAGCCTTCATTAATATAGTTAAGACGGGCGGGGGGGGGGGTGTCAGCCGTCACCAGACTAGTCTTTCTTCCAGTATCCCGATGTGGGGAAAAGTTGTGTTCACACCTCAGTTAAACCCATTACAGTTCCTGTACAGTGATGATAACCGCTCCTAAATTTTTAAATATTGAAACCAAATACAAAATGCTTAACTTTGCGGGATGAATGTGAATGTAGGCTACAATATTAATGCCTCATGCTGCCGGTAGAAAATATTTCTGCAAATAGAATGTCTTCTGGTATGAGTATTGATATGTATCCCCGCGATAAAACATGAACTAAAAACACTGCCGGCTCCACAGTCCCAGCATCTATTAAAAAATACCTTGGGAGCAGCAGCCAGCGCACGAAAATGCACTATGCATGATGAGGGATCGACAACCAAGCGTGTAGAAACGAGCTTAGGAAGTGGGGTCGGGAAGGCGAACCGGGCGCCCCCCCGCATAGAGCCGAAGTTTATGTAATGAGTCTCAATGCAGGCGCAGCTACCGTTTCATACAAACTCGTACCACCATATAATGCATCCTGCGATCCGCTTGACAGTGTCCTCCCTCCCCTTGAATTAAAAATATTAAATCGGTGGAAAAACGCTATAATACGCAACAGTCAGATTAAGTCCCCCTCCCCTACGGCTTTTTTAAGGGAGATGTTCACGGAACTTACCTCCCTGAAGATCTGGTGCAATACACAATGCTTGCTGCCCCCACCGGTTTCAATGCACTTGCCGTTTCCTTTTACTGTTACTTTATAAAAATCATACGACGTTCAGATGTGTCGCGCGGCTCTGAAGGTCCTTTAAGTCGAGGCGGGGATCGAGATTCAGCCCCCGGGGCGAGAGTCAGGAAGTTCGGTCCGGTTCGGGCTGCGGAGCGAAGCGCTCGATGGTGTGAGCGGTACAAGACGGCGTGGGGACTGTATGCGCGGCGATGTGGATGGTGTGTGTGTGAGTGTGTGTGTGCAGGCGAGCCGGGAGGGATACTCGTTTTAAACTCGGATCCTTTCTCTTTCGGGAATGACCGCAGCGTCAGAGCGGCATTTTGGGTGGCGGGGGAGGGGAATGGCGCTTTTCCTCTAAAGCCCTGTCCGCTTTTCCATCCGGATTGTTATAAATGATTTAGTGCGCCGATCGACACTTTCCCAAATCTGGACGCTTAGTGTCTGACTTCATAACGGTGCTCTTCTGTGCTCTTTAAAAAAGGATAATCCTTTATCTGATATGCAAGGCTGCGCAGGCAGTTGTGCAAAACACGACTATATGGTATGTGGTTTGTTTATATCTATAGATGATATAATCCGGTTATAGACAATTACTTCGGTCTTTTAGGCCTAATTTAAAAAAAAAAAAAAAAAAAACACTTTTACAACTGTCTGACCAGGTTAACCTAAATTGTGTGAAGAGAAAGATAGGGGTCATTTAATTAATAACACCTGCAGAAGACAGATGGAATTCACCTGGAACATTTAAATGTAGCCATTAAAGATTACATATCTTTAATAGCTACATTTAAATATAAGGGGCCACATAAAGGCCAGCTTCCCAAAGTATATGTGTAACTGGGAAGTGACTCCTTTTAAGATTGAGAGATTAAACTGCTATCAAATTAAGATTATATTTGATTGGTGTTTTGTCTATAGAAAGTGGTCTTGGAGAGCACTCCCGCAATGTGAATTTCAAGTCCTGCCTATAGCCGCTTTGTGTCTCTACGTTTAGTGCTTTAACGCATTAAAAGGGTTAAACGTAGGTGAACAGCGCCAGGAACGGTACCTGCTGTGAGTGGACGGTTCTGTCCTACAGTAAAGCAGCGCCGTGTTTTTTCCTCACAATCTGTGAAAATGTATTTTATTTTATATTCTTAGGGGCTGTGTTTGCCTTGCAGTTCGTTGCACAGCCCTGCACAGACAAGGGAACTGGCAGCTCGGCGTTCTGTGACAATATACAGGTCAGGTCTCTGACCACTTTGGGATGTAATGGTGCCCCTGCGGTGGGGGGGTCTCAGCCCTGTAAAAAGTAGTCTGGGAGAGGGGGAGTGTTAATGGATACTCTGAATGATGTCCGTGGCTGGACAGAAAACAGAGGGCAAGGCCACTTAAGAGAGGCTGGGGGGGGGGGGGGGTATTTTACTGGTGCCTGTTAGACATCCAGCCTTTGCCAGAGTTAGGAGGCACAAGATAAAAGCTAGTCTGAATTTAAGTGTGTGTATGTGCGTTGGGGGGGCTAGTGTTGGTGCTCATTACAGCCGCTCTCACAGCCCCCCACAGTCAAAGCCCTCTCTGCCAGAAGGCCCATCCAATGCACCCTGACAGCAGATATCTTACTTCACTTAATCCTGGTCCAGCGCCCAGGACGCCCTTAAGTGCTTCAACACTCTGGTCCAGGAGCAGCTAATGCAGGGTATCCACAGGAACCTAAGAGCATCTCAGATGCCACAATGGCGGCCGGACGTGTTTCAGCTTGACCTTAATAACTTCTATGTCTGCGGTCTCATGTAGGAGAGTCACAATATTTTCTGCCCAGAAACCCAGGCTGGAATAACGTATTTAAAGATCAAAGCAAGCTTTTGATGCGATGGCTAGATAAACGAGAACTGTTTCTGAATTGCACTATCAATCTGCATGTGAAAGTGGAAAAGCCTTCCCACCTGTTCGTCATTCAACTGAGGAGTTCCCGCTACGACAAACGCAGCCTAATGGCGCCCTCTTCTGTTTTAATTTAAACCTGCGCCTGCTACGCAAAGGGACAGATCCTTTGAATGAGACAGAATATTATATTCGCGCCAACTCCAATTCAGTGCCCCGAGGTTTTCTGCATTTTCATCTGCGTTCCAGTGTTGTTCTAATAATGTGCAGAATTTTAATTTACTACTCGATCTTTGCATTTTGAAATCTGTCGTTTAGGGAAAACAGCTAAATAGGTATTGTCACTTTGTAGTCAACAGCCATATTGCATTTATTAACGGCAGAAGTATGTTTTCTGTAGCTGTAGTACTTGTATATGACCACAGGGTGTCACCAGATTTAGAGGGAATGAAATTTTCCCACACAAAACGAGCCAGTTTGCTTCCGGTAGCGACGTAGCAGCTGGTCGGTGACATCTGATGAGTACATTTAAATAATAAAACCATTCTTTGTACAAACGGTGTAAATATGATACATAAAATAATTTGATTATATTTATCTGCTTAACAAGTTTATTAATCTAAAAGCGACTGATCATTTACCTAATCATTTACAGATTATTTGAATGTTAAGTAGGTCTACCTTGTTCAAGGTGGCATTTTCTTTATAAAGGCAATGGGTGAAAAAACTGCTGTTTTGTGATTACTATCAGTTTTGGCACAGACTGTTCATGCTCGGTTATATGAACTGGCTTTTTTAAAAAAAAAAAAAAATACGCACTGAGCTTGCAGTTCAGATTGGACCAGTGTCGTATCTTTAATAAGGAAAACGCGCACAGAATTGACAAATTCACATACCTAATGACTTATGGTAGTTTGCGTTACTGGGCTCAGTGGCTGCCGTAGAGAATCAGACGTACCTCATCAGCAGGGAGCTGTGCTCGTAACTGTGAAATCCCAAGGTGGGGCTCTAATGTTAGACCATGGAGCGGCTCGCTCGTGCTTAATTGGTCCTGTGGGCAGTGCTGGCTTGATGGTTAAGGAAGCGCGCTTGTAATCGAAAGGTTGCAAGTTCGAATCCCCCACCAGCAAGTCGTCACTGAGGTACCCTGAGCAAGATACCGTCCCCAAGCACTGCTCCCCGGGCGCTGAATTAGCCGCCCCCTGCCATGTCACGAAAGTCACATATGGGTTAAATGCAGAGGATGCATTTTGTTGTTTCGTGGTGTGTTAACAATGACCACTGATCACCAAATTCCGTGTGGAACATTTTTTTTGATAAAAAGCTGTGAATGTGATAAAGAAACATAGAATTCCAAAAGCCTTGAGTTTCGTTTGGTTACTTATGATTAAGGTGAGGACTGCGTAGGGCTTAAGGTCGTACTGTAGGGACTAGAGTTTTCCCCATAGAAATGAAAGGAGTCCCCACAAAGATATAATTACAATACTGTGTGTGTGCATGCATCTGTGCGCGAGCTGAGGCTATTGTGGCTGGTTGCCTCATAGAACCAACTCTAGAGCAGCTCCTAGCAGACCATGAAGGTTAGAGGTCACAAGCTCTGCTACTACCCCTGGCTCATCTGTGCTGAGCAAAAAAAATATGTCAACGTATGGTTTAAGTTTGCCTTTGACAGTAAGCCATCTTTAATCTTTTTTTTTTTTTTTTTTTTTTTTTTTTTTTTGTTTTCCGGGAAAAATACATTTCCTTTAACTCATTAGCCCTTTGAGGCTTTCATTTCATCTTCTGGGAAACATTTAAATGTCCCGATTCCCTACAGAGGGAGAAAGAGATGCCTTTTGAAGATGGAGAGAGGCAGATCTCCAGGCAGCCAGAGCTTTGCTCCTATTGGTTGCATGGTCCCAGTGACTGGTCAGTTCCTGTGCCCACTCCCGTCTCTTCTCCTCAGCTGCTCTGTAGGCGGAGCCCTGGCTGCCTCCAGTGGTGTGATGTCATCGAGGGTCTCTAGCTGTGCTGTTTGTTGTTGTTTTTTTCCTCTCAGTCTAAGAGCATGTGATCCAGCAGTATGCGTGTGTGTGTGTGTCCGTGTGTCCGTTCGTTCCGGAACATCCGCTTTCTGGAGTGTGTACATGTGTTGCTCGCCTCAGGGGGCGATGTTTATTCTGGCACTGTTACCACCACGCTTCGTGTGCCATATCTGCATGGCCCCAAGCTCCATAAGACTCACCTGCTCTGGTGGAATTTATCTGATAAAATTACTGAAAAAAATCTCCTTTTGATTATGACAAGTATGATGATTATTTGTAAATGTAGCAGACATTGTCCCTTTCCTCACATGGTGTCCTCCATCCACACAGTGTCCCTCATTCTATCCCTTATCCTCACAGGACGTGCCTTATCCTGTCCTCTATACTCACACTGTGTCCCTCATCCTGCCTCTGCCCTTCACAGGGTGTCCCTCAGGACAGTGGCGATGGTGGGGGAGTCTCTGCCCCCAGGTGTGCCTGTGCCTGCTCCTGGTCCTGTAGAGGCTTGACTGTATTTTGATTGTTATGCATTTTAACACACTGTGCCACTTTGCTCATGGGCTTTGAGGCAAATGTGTGAAACTCATCCCTGACTGAAGGGTTAGCCCAAGGGAACATCATGACGTTCTGTCAATGTCAGGGCGGTGGCTTGTTTCTCTAGCCCAAAAAGCCATGTCTGTTACCGCTTACGCTCGTGGGAGCACGGGCATGATCACAATCATAGGAGACTCTGCTTCTGAGAGGACTATCAGGGGGACAGATACGCAGGCTGGACTGCAGCCGCGGGGCCATCTGTGCGTGTGATGCGATGAGTACAGGGTCAGTGACTGACAGTGCCAACACTGGCCTGTGGGGGGGCGGCAGTTTGGCTCATTGTCGCATACTGCTGTAGAAGGAGGTCGCTTTACCAGAATCTCGATCAGGTCCGTGTATCCTCCATGCCACCACATCAATGCATCGACATTTCAACCGTTTTTTAAGCCAAAATGATATGGGTTATAAACCTCCTCAGGCCCCCAAATTCCCACCGTGAGCCGTTTCTGGACGTCATCCCCGATGCCAGTAAGACGCCACGCAGGCCAGCCAGATCCCCGAGTTTGTATGTTACATTTATTTAGAGCAGCTGGCTGTAGATGCAGTCACACCGCAAAGACACATTTTGCCGTGGCAGCAGGTATCGTACAGTTTGATGGTGGAAGGTCGCGAAAACATGCAGGCCAGACCCGCTGCGACTCCCCAGGACCGGCGGCGCCGCCGCATCCCTCTCCGCATGTGCAGGATAAAAAATAAACCTTTTTCTGCCTTTAAATGGAGTATTTTGCTCTAAAATGTATTTACTTAGTATCATTTGATTTTTTCCATCTAGGACATGAAGGATAATCATAAAAGCAACAACTAGGAAACTGTTCTCATTTTAGAAAAGGAGTCAAAGTTCTCACACCGGCAAAGAGACACACAGTTGCGGCACTGCACCACTGCGTCGGAATGCATAGCTGCGGAGGAGAGGACCTCGACCTTTTTGGTGGGCGGGTCGGCGAGGAGGGCGGCGCCGTGGTGCTTGCGAGCATGGCTGTCCCGCGCGATGCCCGTTCTTTCCATTTTTTTGAAACACGGTTCTCAGTAACAGACGTCATGTTCGACGCGAGGGAACCCACCGAAGACAGCCATCGTAAGCATAACAAACAGAAATAAAACAAGGCACGTATGTACTCCGTCGATATATATAAAAAACAGAACAACATTGCAGAAAGTACAAAGTTTCCGTAAGGACTCATGCAATGCGAGACATACAACGGCACAAAAGCTCCGGTAGAAAAAGAAAAGAAAAATACATACAAAATGACATTGATGTTTCAGGAGCTTGAATCGGAAATAAATAACAGTTCATTTCTCTGTGTTACAGCATTCGACTTGAACAACCTTTCTGGATAGTTATCATTAAATACTTTATTTATACTTATTTTTAATAAATTAAACATCACTTTTAATATGCCTTTTTCCAGCTATCTACAGAGTTATGTATGATATGGGGACAGCAAACTGGGCACAGCAGAAGATGATGTGGACACTGTCCAGCTTTGTCCGGATGGCCAAGGTCCCTGGCTTCACATGGCTCCCTGTCAGTCTGTGCCTTAACTCTCACCTCAACACAACCCCCCCAAAAGCACCTCCTCATCGGTGATGATGTTAAGGATTGTCATGGCATCGTCAGAGAGACGGTTATTGCAGAATCGCTGATCGTGGCGGCGGTTGGTGGACCGTCGGTAGCGGAGACGCTCGAAGAGGCCTGCGTGTCGGTGAGCTGAGGCCCATAGCCCGCGCTGTCCGAGTCGGAGTGGGTCGGCTGGGCCGAGGCAAGGAGAGGCGGGTGCTGGGCATCTCAGGAGCAGGTCGAACGCAAACGGCTTGCGTAAAAGGCCAGGAGCACATCGGGCTAATTCGTATCATACTTCAGATATAGAAAACTGACAATGTTAAACCATGAAGTGCTTTTAACTATAAACAGTGCACACACACACGTTCACACATTTACAGACATGCACACACACACACGCGCGCACACATGCGTACGCCATCTCCATGACACACTGAGGTGACCGCCATGGGCTCAGACGTGCCCTTTATCAGCCCTGTAGGAACAGCTGCTGGATTGGGATCCAGTGTATCTTGTGCTAAGACCGCCAGTCCCTTGCCAGTTGATGGTGGAATGATGGAGAGGTGCTTGTGCTTATCCGGGAGGCCATGCGATTGCAATCTGGGTGGGCAGAGAGATGAGTGGTACGCATCGCGTACCGCCTCCCTATGGATAACTTCCTCCGCAAAATGATGCAGGAAATGACCACGGGTTTGACTTGACAGGTGAATCCACCTGAGAGCAAAGCCAGCAGAGCGCACAGGTCAGCTGACAGGGCCAGCTGGATGTTTGGAAGATGCCAGCCGAGCTCATGGTGGACAGCGGTCAGGGCCAGGTGGCTGTTCGGTCGATGGCCAAGAGAGCTAGCTGGGCATCTCCTAGGTTTCTCAAGGGGAGGCTGGGCATTTCCCGGATGTTAAAGGGGAGGTTGGCCATTTCCCGGATGGTTAAAGGGGAAGCTGGGAGTTTCCTGACTGGTTTTGAGGGCCATCTGGGCGTTTGGGAGACTGTGCTTACATTTCACCCCCTTTCCCCCATCCTTCATATACAGAAATGCACATGGGGCGGGCTGGGATCCAGGTAGACTCTTACACCCTGGACAGGTGCCATGGAAGCTGAACATGCAATTGCATGGAAGCCCACATCATTCAAAAAAGAT
>JAODKE010000050.1:11456046-11484873 GCA_026779605.1 Mormyrus hasselquistii | reverse complement strand
GTGGAGGGGTGGGGGGGTGGGGTTGTGTTTGTGAGGATGACTCACTGCCACTTTGCTGCTTCAAACCAGCCCCAAAGATGAGCAGCCCCTCATGCCTGCGAGCGGAATCAGCTTATTGCAGCAGTATGCTATGTGCTGAAATGCTTTCACGCTGGCTTTAGGTACCTACTATGCTTTAGATACCTGCTATGCTTTAACGAGAGCTTGTATGTGTGTATGTTTTTGTAATTATGATATCGTGAGAACCAGATTTCTCCACAATATGATAAAAACCTTTAACTTTTTCCTTGTGGGGACATTTTTTTGGTCCCCACGAGGATAACCTCAATTTTATAAAAATCTGTGACTGCAATCAAAAAACTAAAAATGCCTTAGTCTTTGTTTGGTTAAGGTTAGGACTGGGTAGAGGTTAGGATTATGGCCATAGAAATGAATGGAGAGACCCCACAAAAACATGAATATATGGACTGTGTGTATATGTGTGCATTTGAGTGAGAAAGTAATCAGCTGACTGTGGTCGCCCTGCAGGTTATAGTAACCTTCTGAACACAGACAAACGGCATGCAGTGCCTCTGGGTCGGGTCAACTGACACGCATGGCCTGTTTACGGATTAATGCCACGTCCGAGCTGTTTGCCACCCGACCACCCGCCCCTGTTTGCTGTCATCCCCCCGCTCCTGTCAGCGAGCCGCCCAGCTGGCCTTTTCATCTGCCTGCCCCGCGCACCATGACCAGCCGCACCACCTCGGCCAAGCAGTGCCGCTCGTGTGCTGGGCTTGCTCTGGTGGCTCGGGCCGGCTGGCGCGCTTATGTGTAATTAGCGTGTGATTACACTTCTAGTGTGGCGTAATCGCCGGCCATCTGATTACCATACGAATGGGTCGACTCTAGTCAGACAGGAGTGAACACTAATCTGTCACAGCGGAGTGGAGCGGTGGCCCTAGCTAGGCTGGGCCCCCACGGCCTACTTTCAGCATCTAAAAAAGCGAACGGCGGCTCTCACAAAGAAATTAATTTAACTAATTAGTTTTTCAGGCCATCAAAGCCAGCAGTGAGAGTAGGAGGGCGGCCATGGCTCTTGTTGTGACATCTGAAGGCCGATTTTTGCTGTGGGGGGGGGGGGGGGATTGTTGAAGAGGAACAGGGGCAGATGTAGGGAGTGTTTTCCCCATGTTCCTCATATAAAGGGCACAGGGTCTCTTGTGCAAGCACTGAGCAATAAGCGAGACCCCCCAAGGGGGAAAACACGCCCACCAAGCAGCCCCGTAAACAGTAATCCAACGTGGGGGGGAGGGGGGCATCTAGCGGTGCAGTGAGGGGTTGCTGTAGCAATGTTTGCCCCGCCTCCCTGCTGCCGAAAAGATGCAGACTCGCATGAAGAAAGATGCATGTTGCCATAGTTACATCGTTTTTTTTTTCTTCATGCTTTGCTCGGACTCTTGGCTTCCACAGCGTATCCTGAAGCTGGTCAGATTAATATGTAGCTTCCCCCTGGGATTCGAACTCCATCTAAACACGGCAACTTCGCACTCTTTGACTTTAGAGTAAAGAGGGGCTTCAGAGCTGGTGGGGGGGGGCTTGAATGCCAGCTGGCTCATAGACGCCTTCATTTTCAAAGCCTGAACAGACAGGCAGAGTTGGACAGACCTGCTCCCTGGACGGCTTATGTTTGCTCTCCTGGGACTCAAACCAGCAGCTTAGCCTCATTGGTTTCCCGGGCGGGGTCTCGCCAGGCCCCCGCGTGGGCCATGGGTCCCGGAGATGCACAGATGTGACAGGGACAGGGGTGACATGCTGTGTCGAGTCCTCGCAAGCACATGGCTGCGTCTGATTAGGCAGTGGACCTGGGGGGAGGATGAAATGTAGACCAACAAACGGACACCTGCTCTGGGAGGCGGGGGGCACCAGGGGCCCTGGGCCTGTATGTGTGACTGTCCATTTCACAGTTTTCACGGCCGCTGAGTGTGGAAACAATGAGACTTTAACAAGATTCTAGGGCCAAGTGTATAAACAGAGGGATTCTTTAAAAACAAAAAACAAAACGTTATTGAGGAATTAATAGGGACCTTAAGGCCCAGCATGGGGGCATAAATGGCCTGGGGAGACTCAGCAGGGCAGGCTTTCAGTTGATTAGTGCAACAGCAGGTACCCTTTTGGGATTTCAAAGTATGGACCTCCTGGGGGACAGCACAGCCAGGGGGAAGGTCTTTCATTTTAATAACGGACCCCGCGATTCGATCGGCATGCCCCCACTCACTGCCTCCTGCTCTTTTGCTCCCTCAGATGGATGGCGCCCCCCATAGTTTTGGCTGAACACAGAGCGTACAAGGGAGAAGCAGAGCGAAAGTGAAGGGGGCGTGGCTCTGAGACGCACACCGCCCTGAGGCACTAAAAATACCCCGGACATCACAGGGAGTGCGTCAGAGCCACTCCGCCCCAGATGTCCCACACGCGCCTTGCCGGTGGAAACAACGGGGACAACAGGGACAACAGGGACAGCATCTCAAATCGGGAGATGAACAGGCGGAGCGCACTGGCACCTGTGAGTGATTGGAGAATGGGATCAGCAGGTGGAGAGGAGAAGAAAGTCAATCAGAGCAGGTGCTGGGTCAGACAGGCCACACCTGGCACTAGGCAGCAAGTCTTGGACCTGAAGCTCAGAGCCCAAACAAAGGTCTGTTTCATATCACCGTTAATCATGAACAGTTGACTGGATGAACTCGCCCCGATTCTGCCCACATTTCGAAATCCACAACCCTCCCAATAAGGAATGGCATCTCGAAGCCCATTATCACCTTATACAGTACGCCCACACCGACACAGTGGCACCCGTCTGGAAGCCCCAGAGATGCACTGAAGGTGACCAGTCAAAACAGCAAGTAAACTAGCTTTGCCATTTAGTCCAGTGTTGGACCAGTGTGTAGCTGATTGACATTAACATGCATGAACTTGTTAAATAAGTGCATCGCCCCGAGATAAACTTCCCGGTTTCCTTGGCATTGGGTGCTGCTAAACCCCTTGTGAACTCCCCCATTGCTGGCCGCGGACACGGGGGGGGGCGGGGCAGCCATCAAAGCCCACACTTCTCAGATCACTTTTTTTTTCCCTGCTGTCTGTTTTTTCCCCCTGTAGCTAATGAGGATGTCTGGGAAAGAAATAGAGCAGAAAGAATTGATTTGCAACAGGCTCCATTTTCCAAGGGGAATGATGCCGGGGATCTGGATGGAAATGGATACAAGGATCAATCAGGCGGCCGTTGTGCTGGGATCCTAATAAACCTGTTGTGGGAACCAAAGCCATACAAACAGAACCTCGATGCTAGAATCATTACTCTGCTCATTTTTTAACAGTTTTTTTGGGCTCAGGGTGACAGGGAAGTGTGTGAGAGCCCTAGAAGGGGCTCCCTGCTGTAACTGACCACTGACTGTTTCTGTCTCCGGGGGCCTCTAAGCAGATTACCAGTAGGTGAATGGCAGGCGTAGTGCTGCTCGTACTTGTGTCAGACCCCCCGCAGCCGGGGTAGTAAACAGTTTACGTGTGAATGCTGTCCATCGCACCTTCCTGCCAAAGAGCCCGGTTTGTTTCAGACGTATGCAGACAAAAATGTTGGCTCGACCCACATGACGGATATCTATTTTCCTCCTTGAGGAGACGCAGAGAAAACCAGGTCTGATGAATGCTGGACGGCCCTCTTGGATTCTGAGACATTTCCCTATTGATTTTTTTTCCTTTTTGGAAGACCTCAGTTCTATTTCAGATCCCTGCTGAGAACAGGCCCTAGACCTGAAGGCAAGGAATCAACAGATCCGCTCTTAGGTTGAGCCGTTCTTGCAGACCTGATGAGAGTTTATGACTGGTCACGTAAGACAATACGTGGGTGTGGACACGGGCGATTCTGGCTTGGCAGCACTGAGGCAGCCTGGACCTGCTTTACTGACAGGGGCGTAGTTATCAGGGAGAAAGAAATACCCCCTTTTTTATTACACGGTCCCTGGGGGGAGGGTTTCGCGTGGCTCTTCCAAAAAAAAAAAAAAAAAAAAACGTGACACCTGCTGGTCAATCCACTTACAGCAATCTCACAGAGCTACCACAGGCCAGCAGGGGGCGTGGCATCCAAGAAACTGGGGGTGGGCTATGGGGACCAAGCTGGAGAGGGATGTCTAGCATCAATAAACCAAACAGATTCATGCTGATCCAAGGGGGATGTTTGTAACGGTAGCCTGGACAGTTTTATAGAGTTACACAACTGTTCCCTCAACTAAAGTTTTCCATTTTCTACCACGACCCCTCCCAGACTTCCTGCCGGGTCCACCAGTTAAATTCCGCTCCTCTGCGGCACGTCGGAGCTGTTGAATCGCGGGATTGCTGTCACAACACAGAGTTCGTCCTCCGCTGCGCCCATTTCCATACTTTCTGCTGCCTGGTTATTTTTGCCCGTGGTGCCACCGGTGAGGTACAGATTTCCGTGTAACTCGGATACGCCTGCCACAACTCGTGGCACCAAGGTCACTGAAGGTTACTGAAAGCCAGCAGTCAGAGGTCATTCAGGAACTGGTAGCCTAGTATTAGCATTAAGCTAACCAGTCTCCTGCATTTCTGGGAATGTTTCATTTAGCAGTTTTGAGAGTTCAATGCACTGAGCAGGGGGTGGCACACTTTAAGACCCAAACCTGTGACTGTGGGCAACAGCAGTGGGAGAAGCTGGGGTACGTGGGATAATGGTGCATGGGCCCTCAGTGACAGGCTTAACCCATTTCCTAGTGGCCGCTTTGTCAGTCCTCATTGGGTTAAGCCAGGCAGTGATTGTCACAGTAACCCCACCCACCGTACATCTCCAGTCTCCTGCTACAGCTGGTGTGCACCTTGCATGGTTTCTGTGGTTTTCCTAAAAAAAGACCCACTGAAGAACAGAGAAACTGCATGTATTCCTTTCACTTCTCCTCTAAAAGTAAAAACAAGCTATTCTTCTCATCCTGCGTCTATTAAATTAAACATCAGCCCGGGCCCTGAAAGCAGCCACACACATGCTAGCCAAGATGACAAAGATGGGATGGAAAATCAGGATTGTAGTCATCGATTCACTGGAAGCTGCCAGACATCACCTGGACGGCTGCCTGCACAGAAAGTGGGTAGCCAGTGCCCTCGACACAATGTTAATGTGCATTTTTGGGGAGCGGGGTCTGTGCACTGTTCTGTATGTGTTACATTTAACACCTCCCTTGGAGGTGAAGCGTGGGTGAGGCTAGGGGAACAGAGCAGTTAAGAGGAGAAGCCTGAAAAAAATGTCAGACATCTGCCCCCACGGCAGGTGAGCGCCAGCCTCACTCCTGGCCTGAACGCCACATCTGACCCATAATGCTTTTCAGCGCTGGCATTCTCCGCTGACTCTCAACAAGCTCTCCTAGACTCTTTCCATCTCAATTCTTCCCTCCGGGCCTAATCCGACCTGACAGCTGCTTCCTCTAAATGTCCGAGGACCCCATGCATGCTCTCATCACATGACACGCCAGTCTTCTCACACCGTCCCCCCATGTAGTTAATAGTGCATCCTGCCATTAATTGGTAATGTTTCCATTCTGGACTGATTTTATCCAGAACAACCATTTCTCTCATTCATATAGCTGTCTGCTTTATCAAACCATGTACCCTGCCTGCAACAGCACTGTCCTCCTCAGCGTTTAAGTGGCTGCCTCCCTGACCCTAGGTGCTGGCTGCTGCTTAACCACTGTCACTCCTGGGACCACTGGGAGGCTGAGTCTATAGACAGATCATAATATATCCCTGTTTTATCCTGCCCAGAATATCATACACCCCCCGAGCTGGAACATGGTCCATGGAGCACATATCAGGTTCAGTAGAGACACAAATGATCACCCTTCATCCCACCTGCTCCATGTAGGCTCCCCCTGCTCCCAGCCACTGCAGCCGGATCCAAGAGCCGGGTGTTTATTTTGGGCCGGTTCTGTTTACAAGGCTGAGGGCCGGGGGCTTTGGAAGGGTAAATGCTGCCTTGTGTGCGGGTGTCAGCTGACTTCATCTTTATCCAGGTCAGCGCCCACCCCGTGCACCGTGCTCCAGCGTGAGGCAGAGAAGTTCGTTGCCGTGGATGCGTGCACCATGCACATCGATTATGGGCAATTTATGCTGTTGATTCACGCTGGTGCGCTGTCATGGTCAGTGTGAAGAAGGACACCCTGGAACCAGTGGGCCCGCCTCTGTCCTCTCTACCTTTAAAACCCAACTGTCCACTCCGGAGCATTAGGAACGGGCCAGCCAATGGCAGGACAGTCTACCTGGATCCAGCACATGGGATCGCGGCCAATACAAAGCCAGAGCATGGGACAAAAAATACCGAAGAAGTGAATAACAAGTGGAAGAGCTCTTCCGGGCTCATACGAAGTTTCTACCTCTACCTGTTAGCGGCAAAACCCTTCCAGGAGCAGAGGTGAGTGACTGGTTCCTTCAGGAACTGTGTTAGTACCCTTCATGCTAAAAATACCCAGGCGTCACTGAGTTAACTCAGGCTTTTGTCACTGGGGTTATTCGGTTTGTGCCCTTAAACGTTACGCCACCTGTTGCCTGTAATGAAAGCTGCCACCTGCGGACCTGCAGCAGCTGGGCCACTCTGTGCTGGACAGGAGCAATGCTTGAGGGTCAGTAGTTTAACGGGCTGTACCCACATGAGGACAGGAAAGCCACTTGGGGACAGGATGGTATCGATGACAGAATAATGATTTTTTCACTGCCAAATGACTCATTTGCTCCCTCTCCCCCAGTTAAGCATTTTTATTTTCATTGACGGCACGCAGATGCAGAGTTGATATAAAGCAAAATATTTGCTATTAACGATTGGTGGTGGCTCGTTGGGCTGCCTCACACTGCCAGGTCAGGGGTTTGAATCCCGCACTGTGTGTGTGCATGTTTGCATGTTTTCTCTGTGTTACTGTGTTCTGCTGGGTAATTGGGCTTCCTGCCCATTGTGCAGGTAAACTACCTGGCATTCCTAAATTGCCTGTAGAGTATGACTGTGTGCCCTGTGGTGGAGTAGCATGCCATACAGGGTGTAGCCCAGCCTTTCGATCTGTGCTGCCTGGAAATGAGCTCCAGGTAACCCCACCCAGGAGGAGCAGTTACATACTGAAGGCATTGAGTTGCTTGTGTTTATGCAAAATTCTATCTGAAAGAGTAGCTCCCCCTTGCCGGTATGTAAAGGTGAAAGCATGAGTTTATCCAGTGTTAGATCTACTGCATTGCTGTGAGTGTGGTCACTGCACAGGCCCCCGCTGAGATAAAACCTGGATTTATGTGGGGAGGGGGGCACAGTGAGAAAGTCGTCCGTCTTGCCATTAAATCCAGATGTACAGTAAATCGTCTCTGCGCTGTCACTTGATATTTTTCTTTGGGGCTTGCCAGCATTGGGACAGAGGGGAGTCGTGGTCATGATCGATTGTAGGTTTTGGAGAATGCTGACTTTGATTTGACCCCCACTGCATTCGTAAGCACCTGTAGGGACACATGGTGAAGGAAACCACACACTACCCTGGGAGAAGACCGCACCTTTTCGATCTCATCTATGAAAGACGTCCTTCTTGGACCAGATGGGGTTTAAGGCAGACAAAAAGGCGTCACTCCAGGGATTCAGGAAGCAGCTGTAATTCAGCCAGTGTGTAGCATCTGTCAGCTGCATTAATAACCGATTGGTGGGCCCCCGGTGAGCACAAGACAGACCCGTAAACAGGCACATGGGGTCCCCATGCTGCCACTCTATCCACAGCAGCAGCCCAGCAAATCAAGAGACTTTGTCACAGGAAGCGTTCATTTGCTCACAGGAAGTGTATTAGCTATGCACTGCCTTAACAAACTATTACTCTGACTCGTATATATAAAGGAGTGTTTTTTAAGTTCAGCCCAGGTCACTGTCGCCGTTCTGCGGTTGGCAGAGCGTAAACATGAATTTTAAACAGTGCCTCTGGGTGACATGGTGACCCCTGGCACACCGTTGCTTGACAGCAACAGTCAATGACGCTACGGCTGAAGCAGCCAGAAAGTACCCGAGCTTGGACACCAGATCGATGCAGGCTCAGTTTCCAGGCCGGGACAGCGAGAGACGATGGCTCAGGAGGATCTGGTTTCGCCCAACGGCACGCCAGAGCAACAATCACACAAGGAGGATGTCATAACCTGCCTTTTACTGGGGGTGCAGCAGTGTCCTCCTGGGTCTGCTTAATAAAGCACATGTGGCAATCAGGAAGTGCACTCGCGTGGAAGCAGTATTCATCTGCTGGCTGTTGTCGGAGAGGCGAGAATGGCTATATGGCTTCTGGACGTCAACGTCATCAACTGTGTCTAGCCACCGCTTCCTAGAGTAGGGGTACAGTGCTGCCAAAACATCACCCCCGCAGTCCTCACCGCTGCACAAATATTGCACTGTAACAATGCAGTCATTTTCAAAGCAGACCCAAGACAGTGTTTATACTGATGCAGAGACTCGCAACTAAGGGTAAGAGGGATTCTGGGAAGTCTAAGCTGACCAAGGATCGGTGATGGTGGCTCTTGGAGGCATGGTAGGGTGAGGGGAGCTGAACGCGTGGGGTGCACTGGTCTATTCATATTGTCCTAAATTCCACGGCTGTTATCTTCCACCAAGATGCTATATGAAGGCGGCAGAAAGGCTCGCAGCAGACCTTGGCCTAATTGAGAACCAATTATCTCACAGGTCCCTGTTCGTATCAGCTGACGTCTGTCCCTGCAGAATATGGCAATTGTCAGTGGTTCTGTCTGGAACCCGCAACAGGCTTCTGGCTTCTTTTAATAGAAAAAAATATTAAATATAGCTAGTGATGTTAATGTTGTTTTTATGAAGTATTATAAATGGCAAAGTGAAGGGTAATACCTCCAAAGGGTAACCCATTTAACACAGATGAATTGTTATGATCTCACAAGCCTTAGGTTAAGGATTTGATTAGACAGTCATGTGTGCTGTAGAAAAGAAAGCACTGGCCTGTCTTACATGCTTTAAAAGTCTTGTTTTACACGCTGGTCTTACATGTTCTGTGACACACTGTGGTACACAGTAAACCTGTCTTGCAGACTTTAGTGTTTTACACACTGTCAAATACAGTAAATGGTCTCTATAGAGATGTGTTTTACACACTGATCTCCCTTATACGATGTCATACACACCAGTCTCATACATACATACACCTGTCTTTCATGCTGTCAAGGGCACAGGATATGGGGGAGGGGGGCCACAACTTAATATTTTAAATGCATAGGCCAATTTATTGGAGGGGGACGAATTAAGTTAAATTGAATGTTGGGGGTCCCCCCACCCCCTTCTAGTTCCTATTTCCCTGCATGCTGTCATACACAGTGACCATTCTCACCTTTTTTACACAGCATAGTGTCACATACAATGAACTGTATAACACGCTGTCATTCACAGTGATTATTCCCACATTCAGATCTTTCTTACACACTGTCATACACATTGAACTGTCTAACACTCTTTCATACACAGTGACCATTCCCACACATAGACCTTTTTTACACAGCACAGTGCCACATACACAGTGACCATTCCCACACTAAGACCTCTTTACACACTGTCATATACACTAAGCTGTCTAACACGCTGTCATACATAGTGACCATTCCCACAAACGAATCTGTCTTACACACTATCATACACACTGAACTGCCTAACACGCTGTCATTACAGTGATTATTCCCACATTCTGACCTTACACATTGTCATATATAGTACACACTGAACTGTCTAAAACACCACCATACACAGTGACCATTCCCACTCAGATCTGTCTTACACACTGTCATACACACTGAACTGTCTAACACGCTGTAGTCATTGCCACCTGCCTTACACAGTCATACACAATGACCTTTCCCACATGCAGACCTGTTTTACACATCCTGAACCGTCCACACTAAACTGTCAAACAAGCTGTCATACACAGTGACCATTCCCACACACAGACCTGTCTTTCATACTGTCAAGCACATTGAAGTAACATGCTGTCATACACTATGACCAGTCTCACACGCTGACCTGTCTTACACACTGTCATACACACTAAGCTGTCTAACATACTGTCATACACAGTAACCATTCCCACACCCAGACCTTTCTTACACACTGTCAAACACACTGAACTGTTGTACACGCCGTCATACATTATGACCAGTCTCACAAGCTGACTGGTCTTACAGGCTGCCATACACAGTGACCATTCCCACATGCTGAGTTGTCTCACACGATGCCTTTCACGCCCACCTTGCCCCCTTTGGCAGCTCCAGAGATCGGTAATGAAATGATTTTACAAGCGATGCCTCGTCGCAACCTCGTGTCAGTGATTTTTCATAGGCTAGCCTATGGGCGTGTGATTGCCTCCCTCCATCACCCCGACTACAGCATATGACATGAGATGCTAGAACGATCATTTCCAAATTACCAGGGTTGTTATTTTAGTCCACCCAGCTCTGAGCGATCGGTGCGTAAGGAAGGGCACACCAGCCGCGGTTGTGTAACGCACATTAGCGCATCCCGTAAGAGTGGGCTGGCACCGGGATGGTATTCCACCTACGATTGGCTCATCATGAGCGTGCAGCGTTTGCACGTCCAATCGCACCCTAACACCATTTCCCCAAAGTACGATATGGGGCACAATGAGACAGGCTTTGAACGATGCCCCAAACGAGCAGAAATGTCACTTTCTATTGCGACCCGGATTTAACAACCTAATATTTTTTTTTTACTAACAAGTATAGAATGTACCCGGCATCCAGGTCGTACTGCACTGGGTCTACCCTATATAGAAAAGGCAAATAAATAAATACCAGTAAATTGAAGGATTCCCCCCAAACAAAAATAAATGAGGCAAAGTAAATTAGTTAAGTGTCACCTACTTGCTTTGCCTGGTTTGGGTCTCTGTAAGAGCTTCTGCACCGTAATCAGATCTTCGGTCTTGACTGCTTGCAGCAATTCCTGATCTTTCCCCATCTTGACCCTGTTTTCTTTAATTTATTTCACACCCGATGCATCCTCCGTGTGTAAGATATGTGTCTGTATTTTTGCCTAGCCCAAAAACCTTTGTGATCCACCCCTACACCGCCTGGGCTGCGAAGCGCACAAGTGAAAGCCGTGAGGTCTTGGGTAAAAAAAAATAAAAAATAAAATATTAAAAAAATAAAAGATGCTCCGGTTCGGTGGGAGTGGTGTCACTGGTACGGAGGAAATGAAATAAAAGGTTACTCCAGGGATGGAGAAAAAGCGAAACGATTCACGGCCCGATTGCACTGCGGATCCCCGGCGGCGCATAAGCGACGTACTGTACGGTTACGAGCTCCCAGACTGTCCTATGTGCCATGATGCATGTCGGTAAGAGAGTGTCCGCTTTTATCTTAAAGATAGACAGCGGCAGCACAAACAGAAAGGTGAGCGCCGAGAAGGACTGAGCAGGTCGATGTGTGAGCTGAGCGACGCTCTACGCTCAAAAACAAAAGGATAAATAGAAAAAGCAAACAAAAATAATGTCCCGAAATGTCCAATAGTCGTTATGACGAGCGACGGCTTCAAGGCTGTCAGGGCGCTCTATGAGCCTGTGTCGCCATCACTGGCAGCGCTCGGTCCAGGCAGCGGTCCGCTGTCAGCGCCGGGGAGCGGAGCTCCATACCGTGAACACCCCCCCCCCCTGCCCGCCCCACGCCGTAGGAGGCTGGCGGAGACCGCAGTGTTAAATGGCTCTGCTGCATCCAGAAGGCGGATCCGCGACGCTGAGCCTTCCCCCCCTTTCTTTGGCTTCCTCCTCCTCCTCCTCCCCTCAGTGGGCTCCGGAGCACCAGCCCGCGTAGGGGGGATGTAGCGCGCTCGGTGGTGGCGCGAGGTGAGCGGCTCGAGCGAGCGCTGGACGCGCTGCAGCTCGCGGGCACTGCAGGGAAACAGACTGAGGGACGCTGCAGTCTGACTTTCTACCTGCGGGCCCAGATGTTGTGACGGTGGAAAAGCAGGTCGCTGTGCATTTTTACATGGCCTGATATCAGCACAGCGTTCGGAAAGGACCGTATTTACAGAGTCTGGACATCCTTTTGCGTATAATAATAATAATAATAATAATAATAATAATAATAATAATGTGCATAAGAAACCTTGACCAGACGAAAATACACAACACCTAAGCATCTAACAGATGTAAAACCTGATTTTTGGCTGTGCCACCCACAGGAGGTATGTGAAGGAGGCGTGAAAGACTTTTGAAGGAGGAGAGTTTTCATAAGGGTATCGTCAAAACAAGGTCATGATAGTAGCACTACAGGTAGGGGCTACCGCATTACTCGTATAGGTTCTGTGATCTACAGCCAGTTGTTTCCAATATGGCGCGGAGAGGTCCCGAACTCTCTTACCAGAGATGTCTTTAGGGTTTCAGGTGTTTTGCATCGTATGGAGGTTGTCACGTGTCTGTGGGTGTAGGTGCCATGAGTTGCACCCGACGCGGTTAGTGGAGGCGTGGCAGATTGGGTGTGTACCTCGTTGAAAAACCTCTATGTCCTCACCGGCGTAGTTTCCATAGCAACATGTAACAGTTTTTTTTAAGCTTTTGGCAGAAAATGGAATTTTGTTCCGCCTACGTCGGGAACATATAATATGAGAGACGTGCTTGTAACTTCATGAGCGCGGAGGTTGTGAAAAAATAGAGGTGAGCTCTATGCCGAGACTTCACTTGTAGTATGTCTGATGTGGCAAATTCAGAGACCCAGTTTAGTGCCTGGTGGGACCGAGGGGCGTGGGGTGCATAGGGAGCAGGGAAACTGGAGCACTACAGGGACTCAGTGTGAGGCACACAGGCTAATGGAGGATATTTCAAGGCACTTAGCTGCGAGGAAATGGCCACCAGCATAACAAATAGACAATGTTATCATTGGAGAGCTTTCTAAATCAGGCAAACAGAATCTGAATGGAGGTAAACAGCAGAGACCAAAGACTGTAATGGAGGGCGCATCATCAGCAGTGAATGAAGTGAGGATTAAACTGGGAGTGCATTGTTGTGGGGACATTGTTGACCTCTGATGGGTGTGTTGTGGGAAGCAGAATTAACCTCTTTCCCTTGGCATATGCTAATAGTTTGATGGCCTCCACTGGTCCCTGGGTATTGTTGACACACCCGATTCCACAGTTTCACTTTCTTGTACTGAACATTCCCCTGGCTGATGTGATAATGTTGGATCACATGTAGTTGCTCAAGGATAAAACAGCATCTCGTCTTATGGGGTGAAAACTAATAACCTTCTGGTTTCCATTTTAGACAAGTTAAATCCTTTGTGCTGGATACAGAGTATGAATTTTGCACTGCACCCGTTGTTTTGAATCTTGCAGTGGGTCAGCTGTAATGACCAGAACCTGTGGATCATTGCAAGTATATGCTGTTTTGAAGACCTGGAACTAAATTCAGATGTGTACTGGTCACATCACACCCTGGATGATCAAAGTAACCACTCCTGGCCTTAAGGTGAGACAGTAAATGTTACACATACAGTTAACCAGACTATTCATGTCTTCATGAGTAACAGCTGTTTACAGGAACGCCAGAAGATTAGTCGAGCACTCCATGTGTTTATGAAAGAGTACAGGGTTCTGTTCATGCTGGGTGTTGAAATGACGTGTGAATGAACAGTGGAGTTGTTAAAAATAGTGAGGAAAAACAAACAACACGCGCAATAATGACAGGGAGGAAAGTCATGGTAACCATGGGAAAATAAGCCTAAAGCTTTTTTTTTTTTTTTCGTCCGATTTGTAGAAGAGTGTAGCACTGGCGCCATCGTGTGACCCTCCGAGAAGTTTGCGCGTGAACGGGAAATTCCGTGAAAGGCGATTTGGGGACAGACTCTTATGGACTATAGGTGTTTAGCTGTCGCTTGTTTTCAAATCACCTTATGACTACATATGTTTATATGGCAGAATATATTGAGTATAATGAGTTACAGAAAATACCTTAGAGGTGTAACAGTTTCGTATTGAAAGCACCGACCTTCATTAGGTGGGTGGAACTTGCATCTATATGCGCCAGTGGTGTAGTGGTATCATGCAAGATTCCCATTCTTGCGACCCGGGTTCGATTCCCGGCTGGCGCAACGGTACCGTTTTGGGGTTTATTTGCTACTGCAAATAACTGCATTAACAGAAACCCAGTTTGGCCATATTTCGAGTTAAAGGCAGATATCAGCACGTAGCCCTATAGTGTCAAACATTCCGGGAAATAAGCAGCGCATCATCATACTTTGAAACAGTACTTTGGCTGGGAACCCTAAGATGCTCCAAGTATGTCTATGTTTGTCGTCGTATACTTCGGCGACCAAGCAAATTTCCGGGGTACATTTGTTACTGCAGTGAGCATGTGTGTTATTTTTGTTTATTTCTGTCAGCCAACTCACGGAATATGCGATGAGGCAGTCACTAATAATTAATATCTGTATTTTCAGAAACGTGACCATTAATAAGTCTTGAAAAAAATAACTGCGGAGAAGACTGAGTGTGGGATGAGCGCGAAAGGTGATAAAACGCTCTATTTAAAGCATCTAGAGAAACACGCAGCTAGAGCAGATGCAATGTGCCATATAGTGGTGATCACCGATTGCAAACACAACGCATTATAAACGTGCGGGGGGGACGTGACGTAATCTGTTACCTTGTTTCCACCAAGGCAATGCTGGAGCCAGTGCCCAACTTTTTCCTTAACTGGAATTGGTTCCGAGTGTTTCCCAAAGAAGTGGCCCTGGGCCAGAAAAAAACAGCCCCAGCACGGTACCAACCAGGCAATTCAGCTTGTACCCAACCATTTATGGCAGTTCAAAATGTAATTATGTGTAACAGCAGGACTGCGGAAAACACCTGGCATACAAAGGGGTAGAAGTAATCCGTCAATAGCGGGATTGTGGGCGCTGTTATGTGAACATATTCCGACATTAAAGTAGTTATTCTTTTTACATATTATAACGAGGAGGCAATTGACTTCAGAGGGGCAACCCGGCGTTTGTTAGCTCCGCTACCAAATTTTTAATATCCATTGATTTACGGAACATTCCGTTTAATGTGTGGAAACGTTCCAAGTATCCAATTTTCCTGATGTTCCCAGAATGTTATCCTACGATTACAACTAGGCCTACTGTTACAATTAAGATGATAATATTCCTGAGTTCAAGGCCGGATGGCTCGTTTGCAGTATACATATAAAAAAGTATTTTTATTATGAAACAGCATGAGCGCAGAGCATTAATTGCATTATAACTAATCAACTGCATGGTTGCTTTAGGTGCAATCTTACTAGAAGCAATATGCGTGCCTGTGAAGCACTTATTGTGCAAAGCAATGATGACTGCAGGGGTTTCCTTACAGCTAACCATGGTTAACAGATGAAAAACAATGACTTCAAGCACCACCCTCCTTTTAAAGCATCCAGTCTGATATTCTTACTCAATCAGCATGACAGAGTGATCGCCAGCCTTCTCCTTGTCAACACTCTCACCTATATATTAACAAGACAATCACTGAAATTGTGTCAGCAGGTCCGTTTGTGGCAGGGCTGAAATCCGGTAGAAATGTTTTTTTGGGATTAAATTAATTTTCATTGCAAAGAGGGACTTTCATTTTATCGCTCTTCATAACATTCCAGAGCATAAATAAATCACCATCATAATTACTGAGGCAGCAGACCTTGTGAATATTAATATTTGTGTCATTCTCCAAACTTTTGGTCATGGCTGTACCTTTCTTATACTGTAACAGCACCATCTGCACTGCGGACCTGCTTCATCTGCTCCCACAAGGTTTGTCAGAGAGCCCATCTATACCCCCATAGTTCATAGTCCTGCTATTAGTGTTATTTTAAGATTATATGTCCCTTATGCATACAAAATCTTCTTCATTGCAACAGTCTATCATACTGCAATACATGATCAATAGTATGACTTCCTCTTTTTGCAACAATCGTTTTCTATTCAACTCATGCCCTTCTTTTATCACTCTTGTCTCTCTTAACCTCAGCCAGTTATTTCTGATCTCAGCACACTCAAGATATATGCACAGGTTCCCAAGTTGTCTCTATTTTTGCCTGCTTGCCCTATCAGTGACCCGGACACCCCATGGCTTGACCCAAAGCGCTCGGAAGAAGAGGTCACACATCTTACATGCTTAGCAATCAGCACGTCACATAATCATCTTCATGCCTAAAGCCTAAGACATTGACAGCAATCCCATAATGCCTCCCTCTTGGCTTAACCCAGCAGCTTGCCTTCCACAAATGCACCAAAGAAACAATTTTTCCTGAATGTGGTCTGTACGTCTAAATTTTGCATTATTGATACAAGAATTGAAGTTACCTGCGCTTTACTTCTGTCTAAAGGTCAGTGGCATCTAAAATATATTCTTATATATATATAATATGATACTTATGTGAATGCTTGGTAGAGTGTCTTTGTTTGCTTACTCACAAAGAAAATATTTGTAGTGTAGTCATGCCATAAAACTTTATGAATCCCTCTGTTCATACGGAAAGCAAAAGATTACTGGGTGGTGTGCTGTACAATTATGCTGAGAAAAGCACGATTGAAATAGTAAAGTGTAATAAATATGCTTTGTGTTATTAACTTAGTTCTAAAACTGAGTACATATGAAAATGCCCGTTCCGAGAAACGGTGTCTAATATTTGCATCATTGTAGACTGTTTATCTATTTCCATTAGTGTACTGGGATTTGTGAGGCAGGTGGACATTTTTAAGGGCATTTTATAACAAAGAAAATTCTTCAAAACATTCTTCAAAATACTTACCGGACCTGAAATTTCCACCTCTGCTGCAGTCTCCAGAGCCAGCTCAGGGAGTTCGGTAGGCATGAGTTAAAGTCATTTTGCACTGGGAACATTATTTATTAATGGATATTTCTCAATTGAAATATGCTACCCAGGATGCAATAGGAAAACCTAAATAAATATATCATAATACACTATCAAAACATGCTCCCTACACTCTTAGAGTGCATATGCAGTCAGAATTGGCCAAATTTAAAGTCAATGTGTAGGAGCATATTGGACTACCAACATTTATGTAATGAGAAAATCTAAATAAATATTTCATAATGCATTATCAAAATTTGCTCCCCACACTTTTAGGGGGAACAGTAAGTCAGAAATAGTGTAAGAATAATAAATAAGAATTTTACTAAAACTAACAGTGCACTAATTATTTACCGTATGCAAAGCAGGGTTATTATTGTTAATAAAAACATTTCCTGAAAATATTGCTACTGAAACATAAACAAATGTTAAATACTTTCTGTTGCCATTTTTAAATACTATTTAGCTAAAGTAATGTATTTAAAGTGTAATTTTAAGGTGTAGCAGCTAAACAGCCCAGCAGCAGTGCAAGGTCTTGTAGTGGTTAGTGTTTAATGTAGACAAATTGAACCTTAGGTGCTTCAGTGGGGCTGATGTGGGGTCTTTGATTTTTAAGTCACCAATAGTACAGATTCTATAAAGGTCTTGCTCTTTCTTGTGTTTTTTTATGGGTTACCAAGGTTGAAACTTGAGGTTGGGAGTTGTGATAGGTTCTTTATTGTGTACAGAGTGGGAAAGTTACTGCTAACTAAGACAGTGATGAAGGCTTGTTAATAATTATATATATTCTATTCTATTCTATTTTATTTTATTTTATTTTATTTTATTCTATTCTATTCTAAATGTTTATGAATACCAGACATTCATGGGTTCTTTACATTTTAATTAATTTAACTGTGGCAGTGTGTGGTTCAGTGTTTTAGGACATTGTGCCAGTGATCAGAAGGTTGCATTTTCAAATCCCAGGGTCAGGAAGGTGAACTCACCACTGGAGCTTTGAGCAACGTCTTCCATCCATCCATCCATCCATCCATTCATTTTTTACGGCTTTTCCGGATCGGGTTGCGGGGGCAGCAGTCTAAGTAGGGAAACCCAGACTTCTCTCTCCCCAGCCACTTCATCCAGCAAACATAGTCTCGCCAGTGTTTCCTGGGTATTCCCCGGGGCCTCCTCCCAGTGGGACATGCCCGGAACACCTCACTAGGGAGGCGTCCAGGAGGCATCCTGACCAGATGCCCGAGCCACCTCATCTGGCTCCTCTCGATGCGGAAATGGGAAAAAACACAGTCCCTCAAACTAAGATAAGCTGCACTTTAGAAATATACTGCACTAGCCCATTATAGTTTTGTAGCCTTTCCCAGTTGAATTAGTTTTCTATGATGTGTATGTTATTCATAAGTGTACCAAGGCAAGAATAAGAGCGTATCAGCCTCTCTATTAAAGCAATTCATCTCAACACACTTCACAGAAATGTACAATTCTCTGCAAAATCTGTAATCAAAATATGAACTGTATATTTCCGATAATAATCTTTACATAATACAGCCAATTACAACTACAGTTTGCATCAAATAACAATTATTAATGTAACGAGGGCACATTTCAAACGATGCATCAACAAGGCAATCTGCTCTTAAACGCTCATGTAGGAGAAAGACAGGCATGTTTATGTGGTAACTTTAATCGTCAACTTGTCCCCACTTAGACGCACTTTACCTACATGGTTTGCGCTCAGTCAACCATTCACGTATCCTGAAAATTTCACACATCTCATTTTGCTATGAAATTAGTGTATTATTAGATTTTCACTATAGCGGTTACATTCAAAATGCAACTGATATCTTTATCGCATGTATTTGATTATCGTCAGACTAGTGCCGTTAGACATAAAGGTCGATGTTGAGGTGCTACCATCTCGTGGCGAACAGGGGGCATTGCACACTACTGCTGTACTTTCGGGATCAGTAGGTACGGTCAGTATAGCGTTGTATCTTTTACGTGATGTCCATTCAGAAACTAGAATGGTAAATATAAAGGCATATGAATGATTTTCACGATTAATAATCTGTTTTTTATGCCACTAAAATAACCAGTTCCAAGACATTAACTTCTTTCTGTTGTCTGTACTGTTGTCTGTAATGACATTGTTGCAGAAGGCTGGGTTTTCCGTACCAGATGCAATGACATAAGACGCGAACAGGTGTTTTAAGATTCAGTGCTGCTCAGCTCTTTACCTGCTGAGAAGCCAGGAAAACCGAGAAGAAATATGTTTCTTTACAGATAAGCATCAGCTGCCATGGTACTCCGAGGATTTATATGCAGTTCAACTAGTAAGTGCAGTAAATAGTACAGTGAGTTTACACAAAAGAATTGGAGTACTCAGAGGTGAGAAAAAATGACAAAGTACAACTATATTCTCAGTAAGGAGCGCAAAAGTCAATATGGCTATCATGAAAAAAATCCACATAATTTACCACTGGAGGGTGCTAGTGGGTTGCAATGGGATTTTTGTTTGCTCACAAAATGCGACTGTATAAATAGCATACATAACATTGCATGACGTTCGCATGAGACGATAACTTTTTTCAAAGCACTAACAGTGCTGGGTAATAAAGGGCATTTTTATAGCTCTAATAATTACAGTCATTTGTGAAATGCACAGCAGTTCATATTCTAAACAGTGAGTGGTTAGTTAGGGCAGCTGTTACGAATGATGCTCATTTGTCAGAGATTCAAATTTTGCCGTGATCTTAAATTAACCCTTAATATGGCCACATTAACAATGTAACTATTTAGTTTTACTGCGTGTTGGACTCTAATTTATATATTTTAAATATTATTGTATATATTCTTGGCAAATCTGTAGAACTTCTCTGTCGATTTGCCTGAATTCATGCAAATATCGACACCTAGTGATGTCTATAGGTCACTGCACCTACAGTAGGACTCTACCTGTGAGATGATAAGATCGTGGATAAACAGAAGCAGAAAGTAAAACTTGCCGTGATCGAATTGGTGGAACAAATAAGTTTTCAGCTTCTTTGGATCTGCTGACATACTTGTGCACTGATTTGTGGGTGAATTAGAATTTGGCTTTGTTTGTTTTCTGTGCTGTGATTTAAGGTAATTATACAGTAAACAGAATATCTAACCAAAGCAGGTGAGTGTGATCCATAAAATCGGCCGCCACACTCATGTGCTTTGAAGGCGCCGGCCGCGATTTTAGGTTTGACATGCAGATGGGTGATTGGTTTGTGGACTGTCCACCACCACAACCTGGGGGGGCAGCTGTGAAATAAGAAGAATGACAGACTATGCCAAGAAACTGGGGGGATCACTGTTAGGGGCAGAAGAGGGCCCAGGTGGGAAAGGCTGCATGTTACGGCGGGACGGGAATTACACGCAGCTTACCTAGCAAGGAAACGGAACCTGAACCCGGAGCCCTGGAGGTATGAGGCCCGGCACCTAGCGCATCATGGGGTCCCGCTCACCTGGCCAGCTGGACTTTTCCTGGGCTGTGAAAGTAGAACGTTGTATTTCCACAATGTGCTGATAGTGCCCTCGGCTGTTCCAGTGAACGCTGGTTAATTTAGAATAACTCTTCTCCCTAATGACACTGTTTACGCACTGTCACCGGAAATGTTCAAATCTGACAAATGCCGCACTGCAAATCACGTTTCATCTGAGCGGGATTCAGCATCCCACTCATAAACTTAACCGAGAAACTTTCGTGAGAATAAATTGAACAAATATGCACACAGAATATAACTTAGTTTAGCTTGTTCACATTTCTGTGTAATTTGTCTGTTACCGATGAGGGGAAAAACCCCTTGTATATGTCTGATTCTTAGGGGGGGGGGGGGGGGTGCAGGGCGGCGCTCTGCATCGCACCTTATTAAATTGCAACGAAATAAAAACCGCTGGTCATATCACCATACAAATTTCATTACTAGATCAAGCATGTATACTCAACATATGAATGTGCACTATTTGCATAAAATTCCACCAAACTGTATTTGTGGACGCAGAGCCTTCATGAAAACAGCATTCATGCATTTCATGTGATGACAAGATGAACCATGGGGATGGGGGAGGGAGGGGGCACCTGTTGTGAATTTAGTAGGTCCAGAACAGTGCATGGTTTGAGTGGCGGTAAATGCCTTCTCCGCAAGCCAGTGATTATATACAGTGTCAGCTGCGGTCATAACATGAGCCGTGGGGGCTGACATAGAAGGCAGCACTGTCACAGTCCCCCCCTCTGCGGCACCTACACGCACTGGATGCTCTTCCTGGGGAGTGCATCACTTTTGAATGTCGCTGGTATGGGAATTACAGGTACCAGTCATCTTACGATGGCAAACTCCCACCTGTTTCGCCTGCTGGGGGTCAGTGTGGGCCGGAAACACAGCCCGACTGACAGACAGGAAAATTTTGTCTCCTTTCAGATGACCGCAGGGGAGGGGGGGGGCAAATCATAGCTTTATTCCAATTATTTATTTAACAGGAGCTTTTATCCAAAGCAACGCACAACTAAAAGCAGGGTCAGACAATCCCTGGAGCAGTTTGGGTGGAAGGCCCAGCTCAAGGTCCTAACAATGAAACCCCTTTGGAATTCGAACCAATGACCTTCCGGTGACCTGTGCACATCTTCCATAACAAGGTGGCCAGCTTCCCTGATTCGATCCACCTCAATGGGCCCCTTGTCCTCTCAGGCCCTCAAGCAGCACATTACTTACATCGCATACATCCCGCTTTCCCGAAACACGAGAGCTCCTGGTGAGCGGAGCAGTTTTCCTGTGTGACGGCATCTCTGATTTCACCCACGTCCAGCCTTTTCTATTTTCCTCTGCATCGGAAGTGCGCTTTTTGTGCTGAGATCATCTCTAAAAGATATATGTTTCTCCAAACGGCTCCCATGGCGTGTACATACCTCTGTTCTCTGCATACTATACTAATCAACAACAAGTAAATTTATGCCACTCCATAACTGCATGTCCACTCTGGTTTGCGTGAGCTATATCTCGTGTTTATCTGCTGTGCATCTACACGCTTTGCACGCTCTCCCCGTGTTCACGTGCGTTTTCGTCGAGGGCTCCTGTTTCCTCCCACGGTACAAAAGTGTGCAGGATAAGTCAATTGGTGAGTCTAAATTGGCCCTGTAATTGTGTGAGTGTGCGTGTGAGTGTGTGTGCCCTGCGGTGTGTTGGCGCCTGCCCAGGGTTGGTTCCCGCCTGCGCCCATTGTTTCCAGGATAGGCTCCGGTCCCCACCACGACCCCAATTGGGATTAAGCGGTTTCAGAAAATAGAATGGATGGCATCCACACATGAAAACTCCCCAAACCCACACATTTTCCTTTAAATACATCTGCTTCAAGTTGATTGGTCAATTCTTTTACCCAGAAGTCCTTAGATTTCTGATTTATGCTATTTTACCACTATGACTCCTTCTGGCCAAAACCATGTAACCCTCACGCACAGCGAATGCGGATATCCATGTACACAGACACCCAAGCTGTGTTATCGATACAATGACACAGGCTACGAACCCTGTATTTATCTCTGTCACTGTCTGCTCTCCCCGTCGCGCACATACGCCCCCCCCTCCCGTTCTACCCGAGCCCAGTCAGGACCAGCCTGTGTGATTAACGGCCCGATCCCACAGCACTCCACGTCCCGCTGACTCCGGTGTCGTTCATCAGCCTCATGTCGGACAGCTGAAAAACACGGGGCATCTCAAAATGGGGGGAGGAGGAGACGAATAAGAGACGTACAGTGCCAGTCAAAAGCCTTTAATTTGTTTGTCTCTGGTATTCACCTTATAGTAAAAGGCCTTTAGGCAATGACATAACACATATTAAATATTGCAATGACCAAGAGCAATGTTCAACATCTCAAAACAGCCCCCTTTGGCTTCTATGACAGCATTACAGACTCGATTTTCTTTCTACCAGCTTACAGATGTAGCCACCTGGAATGCTTCTCTTACAGTCCTGGAGGAGTTTCCACAACTTCTGGGCACAAGTCGGCTACTTTTCTCTCACTCATCGAACCAACTCATCCCAAATCAGCTGTATAGGGTTTGGGTTGAGGGATTGCACTCCGTCTCTTTCTTTGTTCAAGAGGTAATGCCACATTTTCATAACCTCGATATGTGCTTAGTGTCATCATCTTCGTGTAAAATTAATGTTTTTCAGTGGGTATGTCCAAGCCTTTGATCTGTATGAAAACGCCAATAGAGGAATGCTAAACTGATGCTAATGCTACAAAAAAAAAAAACACCTGGCACTTTCCACAGAGGGCAGAATCAGCTTAAGGCGCATTCTGTGAGCCTCTTTTAACTCATTGCCACCCTCTGTATACCCTCATCCTGCTCTCCCCTCACCATGCGGGCACACAAAAGCCATGCCGTTTATGGACAATGGCGTTCGTACCGAGGAACCGAAAGCGTGACACAAAAACAATTTGTTTGAAAAAGGGAAAAGGAATGTAGGCCATGCTGCAAATGGAAATACATTAAGGCACAATCTTGGGAACAACCAGCTAGTCTTCTTTTCTATAAATGGGCTGGAGGCAAGTGGGTTAGCAGAACATGCTAACTTAATTATCCAGCTGTTCCTTCTTGGAGAAAAAATAATTAAGTGTTGTGCTATTTCTTATTCCACTCTCTTTGCCCCCCCTCAGACTCCGTTAAATTGAGAATGGCAGCTCAGGTCCAGAGGTAAAGTGAGCTGCAGGAATTTTTAGCTCTGGCATATTGTCACTTTTGCCCAAGTCTTAACTCCCAGGGCATTATGGGATAGCTGCACGTCAAGTGGCTCGCTTTTGTGGCAGAGCTCATAAAAAGTTACCACAGAATGTTAGTGTCAGGAACAACTGCTGATGTCACCTAAACTTTCCTTTAGAGAAGATCCTTGGGGTTCTTTCTGACAGAATGTCAAGCTGGCGCCCCCTAGTGTTACTGTCCCAGTACTACAGACTGCCTTTGACTGACACCAATTGGATTTTTTTTTTCTCTGGTTGTAAGAACAGATATATGTCAATTACACTGTACAGTTGTGCTTAGGGGAGGGATGCTTGTCTACCAGTGATTAAATCTTTTTAATGTAAATGTTTAACTGATTAGTGGCATGAATTTCTGATGATGTCCCTTTAAATGCTGATTTGAGCTTTGATTACAGGCGCAAAGATGACCGACATGCACAAGACACCTGGAAAGGGTGCCGCTTTCCTTCAATTGGAGACTCTCAGATTGGGCTGACACAGAAAACATACATCTATTTACGACATACAATTATCCACAGCTTTTCCGTTAAATGGGAGGACACTTCTTAAAGCTACAGAGGTGAAGATATCGATGCAGATCCGCCTCACATGTAGCAGCTTAGCAATCACAACCCGAACCTTTGACATGCAAGGTATTCTGGGAGCGAAAATGGACATGTACATAGTACACCTCACTCCTCCCTCAACTGGGCCAAAAAAACCGCCCCAGGCTCATCTGAGCCATGGCACCGGAACCTTCGATGATGTGGTCAACACCTCAGTCACTAAATCACAAAATTATCGCTTCACTACGAACTTTGAAGGAAGTGTAATTGAGCTGCTCAATAATGTATGGGCAATTATAAGGAGGTAGTAATATTTTATATTTTATGACCATCCTGTGCTTCCCCTTTCATTACTGTTATCCTACGGGTAAATTCAATTAAAGGTAGCTGGCGGTTTAACGGACAATATCCGAGACAATAGGAAAGGGCGATGGATACTTCACCAGCTGCGAGGACTCTGCTGAGGTTTGTGAGAGCGGCACCTACCACATGCCACATTTCTCCTTAAAATCCGCCTGAGCCCCCTTCACGGTAATCACGTCCTGCAGAGGACCAGCCTCGGGGAGCAGCTCTCCCTTTACAGAGTACATTGGGACATTATTCGACCATCCCACAGTGTCTGGAGTGTTAATTGGACAATAATTAAAACGTGTCCCTCCAATGACTACAGGACGGGTCGACTTCCAGGAATCTGAAATTGTTTGAAGAGTCATTTGGGCCGGATGGGTGCACGCCTGACCTCGGTTCAGATTTCCGCTGTAGGGGGGTCACACCCTGTGTTTGGGGCGGTCGTCATGGAGGTGGAGGGGAGAGGTCACAAGCAGCCAACATAGTGACCTGGTGGTTTGAAGGTTTCCTCTTAGAAAAACTGAACAAAACCCCAAATAAAATTCCAAATGAAACAAAAATTCTACATATTTCTATAGGTTTCTCTAATGTGCACAGGGAATGGTGGGAAAAAATGTCTAGCAAAGTTTTGATTTCAGGTTTTTCAGTTTTAATTTTCAATTTTGGTGAAAGCCTATTCCAGCTGTTTATCCTGCAATTAGCAAAAAGTATATGAAAGAACAAAAGACTTGGTTCTCAAATAATGCACATTAAAGCTGTGCATTTGGTTTGCCAAAGTTTTTCTCTAGCCTGTATATTAGATATATCACCCCATTCAATCCACACAATCAATCAATATGTTTATTAACGAGGCGTCTGGACACACTGGTGAAAACGAGATGGAATGAGGTAACGGATCCATGATGCCAAGCTCTCCGCAGCGGCTTTCACGCTCAGCATGGAGCTCATCACGGGGAAGATACAGCCGCTCCTCATACAGTCAGGAAAAAACGCCGCCGGTAACTGCCGCCATCAATAAAAACAGCTGAAGGAGGCGCAAGGGAAAATAATGCAGCTCGATCGAGCATGATTTAATATGAAAATCTCCGCGGGGGTGTTTGTGCGCAGAGTGTCACGTGGCTCTGAAAGTGCTAGCATCAGTTTAGCATTCCTGTGCTTGCATTTTCAAAATATAAGTACTGTTCAATTTCTGCAGCATCTTGAGGGAACGAGATCACAAGGTAAGAGAGCCATTGATGGGAGTGTCCTCCTATTCTGCAGTCGGGGTGAGACAGACTACGCTCTCATGTTACTCCACACAATGGAGCTTCATTTACTTCATGCGCACATGCAATCACTCTTAATGTGCGGCACACTGAGGAGCTGGACACTTCCGGAATAGGAGTGTTGGCCACCTTATCTGTCTGAAGAGGGCATAAAACGCCACACGTCTGCCAACAATGAGCTGTAAGTTATTGCGCTCGCATTTGAGCCAACGTGTTTTCCCTCCAAAATGGATGTGTGACACATAGATGTGTCCTGCCTGAGGGGGGTCACTTAACTCCCCCGCTCAGAGGGATCTGACAGATCTCAGAGTCGATTCTTCACATTCCGTTAATCTGTGCAGTATCACCCCTTAGGTTATCTAGGAAAAAGAAAAAAGAAACACGACACACTGCTGCAGATCTACCCGAAGATGCATGAGACGACGCAGGAGATTCAAAATAACTTGTCAAGCGGTGCAGCCTCACATTCGTCTCGATTGGGGGGGATTTTTATTTATTTCCCTCCCTCAACAGAGCCGGCGGGGCGTGTCGACCGACAGCCCGCCACAGCAGACGTGGGCAGGGTGCAAAAGAGCCTATTTTCAGCATTTGGCTCCACGCGTGTGGTCGTGAAATGTGGGGTCTGTGAGCCCCCGAGGCCGCTGAGATGAGAGGGAGGGCGCTGGACTGACAAGCGAGAGAATCGGGGCAAACCTGACCACCAACCTTCTTGTGGTAACCGTGTTACGTGCGACACATACATGTTGTCTGAGCTGTGTGTTGATCATGGTGGGGCCTTCATGCAACTGCAGCCTGGTACCTGACTCCACCTCAGAAAATATCTCATAAAATATACAACAGCCATAGTGCTTAGGACCTGTCTCTCAGGATCTGCTGTTCCAAACGTGCTTCACGAGCACTCAGTAAGATCAGCAATGCACACTGGTACAGCGGCATTTATAGAAAAATACAAGGAAATAAAACAAGTCCACAACAACAGTAACTGGTCTGCTAACAAGAGACACTTTGCACTTCAGTCAGCCTATAATGTCATCACCCCTGAGTACTTATATACAGTATTTATGCATCTGTTTTACCCTTTTTCCTTTCAGGGTTCCTGACCGTTTGACACTATGTGTCTTGTGACCAGCAGACATCCTGTGTATTAGCCCTCAGCCCCTAGTGTGTTTCTCTGCTCCCAGTGGGCTGAGAATGCAGCTCAAAGGCTGTACCCCCCCCCCCCCAGTCATGAGTTCACCTGTTGTGTAATTATAATTTTTATTTCTTAGTTTCTGTTCTGGTTTATCTTAGTGTTCCTGTTTAAGTTTACCCTGCATGTGTCTTGTTTTATTTTGGCCTGTCTGTACTTATTTTCGTAGTCTTTTCCAAATGTTGCTAGTCTCTGTGTTTGGTAATGTGTCCTAGTCCATATTCCACCTGTTTCTTTTTGTTCCATGCCTGTGCTGAATGGTTGGCTTTCTTATGGTCCACACCTGCTCCTTTTCAGCTCTGGTTATCTATGCTGATTTACATGTCTGCCCTCGCTCTGTTTGTTAGCCAGTCATTGTATCTGTAAGTTGCAGTTCACGTTGTCCTGGAGTGTGTTGTTGTTACTCTGTGTTAGTAATCGTGATCTCTCAATCTGGTTCCCAGTTTACTGTCTCCTAGTGTGTTATTCTGTCATTCCCCTTTTATGTTCTGTTTATTTAATAAAGCCCTCTGCTGGTTGTGAGCTGTTCCGTGGATCACCACTCTTTTTCCACCAGTCCAGTTACACTTCATCCTGTCCTGCTTCTGCTTGTAGGGAAATATCCTAGTGTAAAAAACGTGTTTAAAATTTCACGTGTAGATACTTACAAAATGTCTTGCATGTTATGTTTTAATACTGGGACAAGCCCACCAAGACAGATCCCTTGGATGTTTAATATACCTGGCCAATATAGATCTTTCTGATTCTGGGTCCCTATAAGGTTAAGAATCACAGGCACTTGAGTGCAGCACACACACTGGCTACAGGCCTGGGAGGGCGCCCCTTTTTCACAAATTATTGTTACTTCCTGGTATCAGAGCTCAGGGTAGGTCGGAGACTGGCCCCCTCGTAAAATCCCCCTTCCGGGTCATTTCTGTCACGTTTCCCACGATGGATGCTGATTAAACCCGTCACTGTGAGTCAAACTGGCTAATGCAGGACCTCGGGCTGATCGATGTTGAGCAGCACCCCGCAAAGTAGCGCCCAGCTTTGGATTTATGGATATCATTCCCACGCTGTCCAGTCGCTTCTATCCGCCGCCATTCCAATTACAGCCTGAAAACGCATTAAACACACATTAGCGACAGCATGCGGGCGTCAAATCCAGCGCTTGACAGGAAGCTCTCAAAACATGAAAACGTGTTTCAGTTTGACATTTTCCTCAGTAACACGTTTTAAAACAGGAAAATCGTTCCCTGATATATCCTGGCGCTTAGTTCAAAGAAACCTCTCACTTTATTACTGGCAAGAATAATTCACTCAGTTGAACTGTTCGATGAGTCAGAGTTGCTATGGAGGGATAAAAGATAAACTTTTATCATCTTTGCATCTTCATTTCACCCCTCTTCCACCTCCAATCAGCAGTGACACCTCGCAGATTATGGTCACAGGTAAGTAAATTCGTGCTTATTTCATCCTGGGTAACTGCATTAGAGTGCCAGATAAAGGGCTTATTACATGCACATTATCACCACTTACGGCTGGCCCTGCCTCATTATTGTAAATTAATATATCACTGCAGGCCTTCATAAGGTGTGAGGACCAGGACCAGACCTGTCATTAAGAGCTGCCTTTTACTAACCGTTCAACGGGGCGGGGGAGTGGGGGCAGGTGAGCTAGTCATCCTGCACAGACACACACACACACACACACACACACAGAAATGAGGAAGTTCAGGATGTTTTTGATGAATCTGGCGTTCTTTCTTTTATTAATTTGTCTTTCCATTTCCCTGTTTTTGTGTCGTTCTCATTTT
>JAODKE010000050.1:11438911-11455946 GCA_026779605.1 Mormyrus hasselquistii | reverse complement strand
TGTTTTTGATGAATCTGGCGTTCTTTCTTTTATTAATTTGTCTTTCCATTTCCCTGTTTTTGTGTCGTTCTCATTTTAGGATGTTGCACTGTATCACAACACAGCCATGTAAAGCACCTTGGGGCGGATCTGTTTGAAAAACGCTATATTAGAATAAATTGGATGGAATTAAGTCTAGTACATTGCAGATGCGTCAATCTCTAGAGCTCTGCTTGAGACAGAGACTGCCTGCATTCTTAGCTTGGTCCACCCCCCCCCATTTCACAGGGCTCTGTCTGGTATGGCTCCAGCGCCCCTCTCAGGCTGATCAGTGCAGGTAATGTGATCCCACTCGGGCCTGCAGTTACCTGCAGAGCTCCAGTTCACCCCGAGTAGAGCCCGCAATGTGTCCGTCTATAAACAAAGTGTTGATGAAACGTCATCATTGACATTGTGTTTTGCTGTCTGCGAGGCACTACTGCTTACAGAAACACTGTCCCTAAAGACACACATGATGTGGAAGGCCCAGACAGAGCATAGAGACTAACTGGGTGAGAGGTCAGAGGTCATCTCCTCCAGCTTCACCTCAAAACACAGCGCAACAGAAGGGAAAAGGTCACAGATAAATGAAAAAGGCACAGGGTCCGTGGTGATCCGCTAGCAGATATTGTCAAGCACCCAAATGGCCATCGGCTCAGCTGGAGTTTGCATATCAGACTCTGCAGGCATTAATTTAAATCAGCCAAAGGCTCCACAGACAAATGTATCTGAAACGTTAATTACGGTATTGAAGCTCACGCCCTGATCGTCTCCCTGTGACACCCAAGTGGGACTCATGCGAAGCCCAATGGCAGCATGGAGTTTAGGCCTAATGGCATGTTTACAAATTGAGATAATTCCAGAACACACTACGAGATGAAGAAGGATCTAAAGCCAATGAACTGGTGAGAAAAAAAAAACACAAATAAACTTGATGAAGCTGAGGGAAAAAGATGGATGCCCTGGAAGGGCTTTTTATATAGTCTTAAACAATCAACATGTAGTAGGGCCACCAAATACAGACTGTTATTGGCCCAGGCAGATACATGATGCTCGAGTAGTGAAATTAACCACCTACAAACACGGACACAAGTCTTCAGACAACTCCAACCGTAAATGGATCGGTCTCACACCTTCTCCAATCCCACTCAGACAGTTTGTAAGAAATGGGCACATCCGACCCTGACTGGGCTGTTAACTCCACGGTGGGTGGGGGTGGAGTTAGGGGCGTGGCCAGGTAGGCCATCCCATCATACCATGGTACGAGCTCCAGGCTGAAGCACGAGGTTGGGCACGACGGCTGAGATCCTGACCCCAAAGATGATCAATTATTCAGCATACTCTTTCCTGTAATTCATTATTTACGATGGTAAAAGTATAGTAGGGAAAAGCTTCCGCTCCGGAAGAGACTGGCCCACAGGGACGGGTGCGGGGGATTCAGGAGGTCCCATCGATATACACGAAATACATCCTTTGGACCACACTTTCACCAGGCAAGGTAGGAAGCTGACAGCAGAGTAAACCACTCCCCAAATGGGCGGAGCCTATTTGGAGGGGCGTGGTCAGACCTGTAGACTGCAAGCTGCTGCTCAGAGTTGAATAATAGAAGCTTTCTTGGGTTTATAATGGGCTTGTTGAGGTGACGGTAACAGCAGTGCCACGGTGACCGTCCATGTCACTAAACAAAATGTATAGTGAGAACATACAGTGGGGCACCTCCATGTTTATGCTTCATGTTTATGACTCACATTGACATCCCTCATGTTATACAGCTGCACCGTCTTGGGACTCCATTCCAGGACGATCCGTGTTTCTCAAACCAAGAGAAGAATCGATTGTAGGTAAAAAATCAACTCGCAGAGTGTGGCATTTAGCAAAGCACTGTAATATATTCAGCCTTCATACCACTGTGCTTGAAAGGCACTTGCAAGGGATAATAATTAAACCACAAGTTGACGTGTATTTTCAAACAGCAGGAAAGGTTTTCAACAAACCACTAGCCGTTTAAGGCAGCCGTAAGGCAACAGATCCATTTTAATGACTTTGTTTTTGGTCTCCGGTGACTGAGGGACACAACCGGAAGACACATATCAGAAAACAGCAGCCATTATTAAAAGAGAAGCATCATCAGTAACCGACGGAAACGAGGCCAGATGACTGCCCTGCCTGGGATCATTTAATAGCCTCGCCTGATCAATTATGTTGAGCCAACAAACACACTGGAGCTATGGAGTGGGTAGTTATTCTGCATCCCTGAAGCTGAGAAAATCCATCTGTATTACACAGAAAAATTGCACCAGTGCTAAGTGGCTAAGAACTGGAAGTTGCTTGTTTGACAGTTTAGATTGTTATGGACTCATTTTAAGCGGCCCAGCTAGCAAAGGAGCTCTTAATGACGGCGTATTATATAGGGTTAAACCCCAGCACACAATACTGCCCCCTACAAGCCCAACGGGCTACTGCAGCTTGCTGCCAGAGGTGAACTACTTAATGTGGTTGGAATACAAATAAACAAACTAGGGGATGTGGGTCATTTCATCCCTGCCTGTACTCCACTCACATTAGTGAGATCTCCAATAATGCATCATGTCAACAAACAAACGGTGGATCCTGACACTTGCGGTGCGCCAACGCCAGCCTGCAGCAAACAGGTCGAGTGTTCATCGAAGGAAAGAAATGAGCCTAAGCCCCCATTCGTGGGCTAATGCCACAGTCTCCGAGGACGAGATCCTTCGATAATTAGGCTAATACAGATGAGAGATGCGCTTCGCCTTCCAACTGCAGAAATCCAATCCGGATACAATCCCGTCCCAAGAGGGTTCTGGAAGTTCAGCAGCGCCGCCGAGCAGCGACGAGAAGCGGCACGCTCGATGCTCGAAGCCGTATTTGCTTTGAAAAATCGCAGTTTAATGAGACACACTTTGTATATTGACTCGTGCTTCACTTTCACTCCAGTGCATGGAGGGACGAAAAAACACAAATAAAGAAACAGCTGCTGAGAAAATGTGAACGAGCCAGAGAGACATGGGGCGGAGCCAGGAGGCCTCCTCCTTTGGGCACTTCCACCGGCATCCCGAGAAGACCTCAGCTGGTGGTAGCCCTTCAATGTTTTGCAACAAGTCCTCATGGAGGTAGCAGAGCCCTCAAAAACTTCCTCGATGTATGAAGATAATCCTATAAGCAGGTCACAGAGCCGCAGTACGCTCCTGTTCCTGGTAGGCAGTTACCCAAGTCTATCAATGGACCTGCAGATCGCAAAGCTTCTCAGGTTCTTCAGTTCTCTGAAGTTCTAGGACAAAATAATGATTCTTTATTCATCTTTTTGTCTTATCTTGCTCTCCATGATTACATTCACACTGCAAGACAAATATGATTTTTTTGCTCATATGTAACATAGATCACATTTTTTCATGACAATGTGAACAGCACAAGTCACATGGAATATGATTTTTTTCAATTCCGATTTGGGTCACTTCAGTATGTGGTCATAAATCAGATACAGGTCTGATATTTTTCGATGCGACCTCAGTCTGAACAGCGAAATCGTAATTCAAGCGACTTTTACGTCACTCTAGAGCGACGGTTGTCAGAATTCTGGGCAGGCCGAAGTCACCATATGTCTCTGTCAGTGCCAAACATGGAGGGGAGCACAGAAATTGGCCAGTGGAAGGACAGTGAGGTGCTGGATTTAAAATTTTTTTGGGTTGATAAATCTGTTCAGGCAAACAAAAAATCCGATCTAAGCAGGAAGTCAGAATTGAGCATTAAGCCCTGTAGTGTGAATGTAGCCTATGAGATACAGAGTGAGAGCAAGTTTGGGGTCACAATGCAGGGTCAGCCGGTGTGCAGCACCCCTGGAGCCGGGGGTTATAGATTTTGCTCAGGGGCCCAACGATGGCATCAGAGTACTGGCCCTAGATTATGGACTGGCAATCGGCGCTGCCGCACAGCGTCCTCCACAGGACACAGAGGGACCCAAGTCAGTGATTCAGCATGATGAAGACATTGATGAAGGCGTTTCTTCTTCATACCCCTGACTTACAGTCTTTGTCAGACTCGTGGACCCCAGTTCTGAGCACACCACCAGAGTCGGACTTTTGTGTGGCCATTTACTAACGCACCCCCTCTCTGCTGGGGTAATTCCTTTATGATAAACTGTTATAGTGATTGTCTCAGACTACTATATACGGTAAACGGCATATGCTATAAAAAAGTTTTTAAAAGCTTTTATATTCCAGTAAGTATAATCTATTTAATTAGCTTATCAAAGTTCTGTACTATTAGGCCAGTGTCATTAATTTCAAGATCCAAGATGTTTTATTGGCCACGTGTAACAACTATACTGGAACATTTACTCATTCAGCCATGCCTGGTAAAAAAGTCATCAGTATACAGCTAATAAATGATAATACTACAACGCCTAAACCTTAGGATTCACAAATTAAATTCTCTCATTAAGATCAGCGGTAGTGTCTGCCAGCACTTAAACCACGCATTCATGGGGCCCCCTGTTGGTCAAAAATAGTCACTACACTAAGTGCCTATTTCAGGCCACAGAAATTATCAGTGTTTACGATACTTAGAATCCTCGGAGGCCTGTATTACGCCCTGCGTTTCCAGCTAGTAAAACACTGATTCATACTTCACTTTTCTGCGTCCCGTTACGCACAGGGTGAGTGACGGAAATTATAAGCCAAGGCCGCCCAGTGACTGGTGTGTCGCTGGAGTCCGCTCTCCCCGCCGACTGGTGCCTAGCTGGGTGAGCCGGACTGCCCGCAGAAATGCACTAATGTCTTTCCTGATTTATATCTCCTGTGCGGCATAACGCCGCATCAATAATTTAAATCTAATGAATATGCACATTTGTGGCAGTTGTTGATACTTTTCTCAGGGGCAGAAAGATACCGGCTAATCATCTGTCATAAATCTTTTTTTATTATTTAAATTAGATAATTAAGCACCGCTGTGCAAGGTTGCTGCCGCAACACGAGGTGAAAAAAAGAGGGAAGATTTGCACGCGTCACAAAAATGTTGACGTGGTGGTTGATATTTAGCCATCGTGTCGGTCGGCTCCGAGGTGGACCAAGCGACCACCATCAGTCCTGGGGCTGGGTGGAGAGCAGGGTGGAGAGGGAACTTTCAAGGGCCCCAGGTGCAAACCAGCACACTGACGTACTGAAACGCAACGTGACCTCAGGTTTCCACAAGTCATAAAGTTTTCAGCACAGTGGAGGTTCTGGACCTTTTCAACTTGGGGGGCCACAGTGGAGCCGGTTAGTCTGTTGGAGGGGGGGGGGGGGGGCAGATGCATTTGACTTTAATGTCCTCCAAGTATTATTACACTAGAATGCCAGCATTAAGAGACAAAAGACAATTTTGAAAACTGATAAGTTATTTAAGCAATAATTTGTAGTAACATTTTCGTTTTTACAGATATGTGACTCGCCCTGATTTCTTGTTGAAACTGTCTTCCTTCCACAAGCTTGATTACTTATTCTGTCGTTAACTTCGCTTTCACCAACTGAAGCGACTCGACTACCCGACGCACCCGCGATAAGGGTCCGCGAGAAAATGTGCTTACGCTTGTGTTTCCCCTGTTTGCAGTGCACAAAATTGTGGCCCACATATATAAATGTAAATAATAATAATAACAGTGATAATACATTTATTTCAGACCCAATTAGCATACGCATTTAGGGAGACCACAGGGAGCTGACCCTGTGTCAGCATAAATAATTCAGCCTTCCCCTCCATCTCTCATTTATGTCAGCCTTATGTCACAGAGAGCCATGCAGTATTATTGCATTAGAATTATCTGAGGTAGAAGATTAACCCCACATCGATTGTTAGTAAGAAATCCGGTTTGTCACTGAAGATGTGACGTCATATATGATTGCATTATTTGCATTTGTACTTTCGCTTGAGGAAGTGGACCCGGATTTCACTTGGCTGACATTCAGACTACGAAGCGAAAGCCATTACGCTTTTCCCTCCGAAAGTGTGGTCATGGAGAGGTCATACTGGGGCCGGTCTGTACAGACTAACGGAGAATCACACATGGGGAATGACGTCTACAGACAGTTTGCTTTGAACCAGTTTGAATATATTTTACATGATTTAAAAAACGTTAAATCATATAAAGCAGGAATATGAAATATGGCTTTTTAACTTTTATTAAACCTTAATTATGCTAAAATTATTTGTTAAATTTTCATAATGGATCAGTCCTTGAGGAATTCAAAGATTAATACAAAAGAAACATTTTGAAGGCTGGTTTTACTACATTATTTATCTTCGGCTGCATAAATTATAGATTAGCATGAATTTTTCATCGTACGGAGCAGTTACCTACTTCAGGAGAGCATAAGAAGGAAAGGGAGGGAGGCGGGAAGAGAAAAGAGCTCTCTCACCAAGAGCCAAATCCTGAACACACGAGGAGTCCTCACCATCACCTGACAGGGCATAATCTGTCAAAATGAAAAATTAACGGCGCCCCCCTTAATTCATCATCCAGCACCCCCGTTCTTCTTAATGGATTTTTTAACGTGTGTTATGACTGCGGCTCTGAGCGGAACCGGGCGGCATTGGGTGGGGAAACCGATCACGTGACTCCTCACGTTAACAAAAAAACCTTGTATGTTTCTGGATCCAAACGGATCACGTGTTTATTTATACACTCGCATTGAGTTTCTGTCTTGTGTGTCTCGGTGCGAGCTATTTTGAAAAAGATCAAGAGACAAAGAAATGTAATCAAATGCATATCGCTGTCACGCTTTTCCTTCAAAGCAGGAGTTCTTTGTAATTCCCCGATTCCATAAGAACCACGAATCTCAGACGAAATACCACTGGAAATTGTTCAATTTGGGGAAAAACGGAAAAATGAAAGCAATAAAAAAATGACAGGTTGAACAAGAGTGTGCGTTACATATCACACCTGTTTAATGAAGCTAAGTGCAAAGGTGAGTCCGTGACTGTACTGACCATTGATTACAGTACATTCCGACGTAGCAGAGATTAGTATGAGTAATGATATATTATAACGGTTTGCAAGTGACTATCTAATACTAAACAGGCCGTATGTATCAGGATTAGTGTATTAATAATAATTTAGTATGATCCACACGCTTAAATCGATAGCAGAAAAAAAATTCGTTTGAAAATTCCTTAATACGGCGCAGGAGTTACTGGCAGCTATCCCAAAATTCACTTTGGGAGGCTAAAAGGCTTCAAGACAGAATGACGTATTGTGCCTAGAAGTAGATATTGAATTAATTCCCCACTCAAAGCGATCAATTATGCATGGTGATACTTATTTAAACATCATCCTTCATCTAAAACTCCTCTGAAACACACCAGTCTGCAGGTATTGCCGACGTCACGCTTAAAGCTGACAGACTGAACACTCTGCAACGTCACATTAGATTACTGATGCTTTTCAGAAGTATACGTTGACAGTTTAATACTTCAGTCACGTCTTAAAGCAGCATAATTTTAGTGAGATCATCATCTTTTAAACAGATTCGCAGGCAGCCAAACAGGCATTTAATAATTAAAACGACTATTTTCAATTTCAAAATTCCTTTCTAATTTGAACAGAGTCTGATCAGTTGCTTATTGCACTTTACAGAAAGCTGCCAGTTCTTCGTTTCGGGAATATATCGCTAATGAAATCTGTGCCTAGCCTGTAGCGGGCACATTGCTCTCCCTGCGCCCTCTTCTGGCCATTTATGGCACTTAAATCGAAGTAGGGTCGTCTATGAGGACCAGCCAGGGAAGGGGACATATTAAACTAGCCTCACGCCACGCCGATTCACACATATAAGGAGGCATCTCAGGTAAGCATCTATCCAAGCAATGCAAGCCCACAAAGTAGGCCGGTGCTTCCACTCCCTAAATATATTAATACCAACCAGAGAACACCGAAGGAGAGTCGTTTTATCACGCCACTGATCGCTAGGAAAGTACGAATGTAGCGTATCTAAGTGAGAATATCTAAGTGAATGTATTTCACCGTTTTGGCAGTGTGTGTTGCTAAAACCTCACTGATCCGTGTGGGAAACGCTTCACATCCCTGTTTAACCTCGTAGAAATAAAGGTGGAGGTGAATGCCCGTATGGTGTTGGAGGGTTTTGAAAGCGGGTTCTTGGCATGCATCTAACCGCCACGTCCCTCCCGGACCGCCGTAGCTTCTGTTCCTTCTGCTTGCAGTTTGTTTGCCAAATGGACTGATAATAAAACAATCTGCTGAAATCGGCGGGACAGCTGCGCTTTAACCCACCCAGATTCCGCCCGGTTATGTCAGGAGACACGGGGATCCGTCAGAATTTCAGGCCGCCCCAACCTGCTCACGAAGCAGGCGGCTTGGCGTCTGGCGCCGTGTTGTGGAAATTAAACACTGGCACCTCTTGGCAGGCAACCACGACGCAATTCGCCTGGAGTTTAATTGCAATATATTGTTGTTAAGGGATATATAAACAGATTGAAACTGTATGGAATCTAGCATTATAGCGCATCATAACGTAATTAGGTAGGCAGTAATTGCATTTCCGTAAGTATTTACCATACTTTTTAACAAGTTCAGTTAAAATAATTGGGATCTCTCCATCGACAGCAATAACATTACAAGAAAGAGTGTAACTGGCCATCAATGCAACGTGAGTTCGTTTTAATCCCATTCATGAATTGGACAAAAGAGAACGTCAACGAACTCCATTAATTTGTAAATGAATTAAAGTAATAGCCATCGAGTAATTGCTTTGAGAAGCGGCCATTGTCGCACTGCACTGAGGTGAGCGATCGCTCTATTTGATCTGGAGACTCCGGATCACCACGCGGAAGCTTTAACAGCATTGAAATTATATAGCGGCTCCTCGACTAAACAAACCGCCAATTGATGATTATTTGAAGAACACCCGAGATCTTGACATTACACATTACAAATGGAGGACTGAAAGGACGGCGTGCAAAGAGAGATCGCATGGAAATGTACGAGCACAACCCACGGCGCTGTTTTCTTACTGGGCGCTTCGTCGCTTGCAAAGCGCTCGGGGCAATAGCAATACACAACATTAAAATGACAAAACGACGGGGAAATCCTCTTTACATATTCAATATTCCACCGAAGGCTTAAAGTGATTTATGAGCCATGCACAGTCTTCTATACCTATCTGTAACGCTTATTTTTGAAGGACCTGATCAGCGATTCAATTTTGTCCGTCTTATAGGAAATTCTCATATGAATTATTTGTTTCATAGCAATGTAAAAAAAAAAAATCCAAACTGTCAAGCAAATGCATTTTTTATAATGTAGGGTGTGACCTTTTAAATATTAAGTGTTGATTTTTAATTCGTTTTCAAATTCACCGTGGCAAATGTTGAAGAAACAGACCTATGCGTTCACGCATAAGTCCCGTTTTTTGTTCAGCGAGACAAATCCCAGATTAGGCAACAGAAGGAAGCGAGACTTTCGGTTCGTGCAGTTTGCTATCGGCTCACCAGGCCGCCAGGAGTGATCGCGATTTGCTTCAGTTACTGATAACATCTGGAGGTGCATCATCAGACCTTTGCAGTAAAAATCACTGTGGTTCATTTGGAGTTTGAGTATAAAAGACGAACAAGAATTAAATAGTTGCAGTTGTGGAATGACCTACCAGTGCCAAATTTCACTGGAATCACACACAGTTCGTTCAGCTGTGCGGAACAATCAGTTTTTCATAATGATCGTAAGTCGGTCGTGAAAAACCCAAACATCTCATCTGCATCCGGTGATGAAAGGGAGGATGCTACTGAAGCTCATCTCTCCGGGCGCCAGACCGGTGCCCCCCCAACACACCCGGCATGCACTTGCAGAAACCACTAATTCACGAAAGAGAAGAGGAGTTTGCTGCTTATTGATCTGTTTTAGTCGGACAGGCCAAATCAGTGGATGATATGGCACAGCGAGTCTGTAGTTTCCTGTGCAGGCTAAGAAATAATTAATGCACTGTATTAAAAAAATCCTCTCTATGGTTCCAGATGCAAGCATCGGGGAGCCCGGATGACCTTGAGGGTAGGTGGGGGTACGACTGTCTGGTTTTCTGGCACCCAATTGATTGTAAGCAAGAGTTTCAGGAATCCCAACTGGACTATCCACTGGTACAGCAGAATCCATTTGGAGACATTTCAAAGGGGCTCTGTAAAGGCATCACTTATCATTTTACTGCATCGAATACAAAGATCCTGTTTCAGTGTCGTCATCCTCAGAAACTGGGTGACCGACTCCATGTAGCGCCTTATTTCATATGAAGAGCCCAAAAGTTTTTCCCCAGACATCGTTTGACTGCTTTTGGCACCTGAAATGGATTTAAATCCCCAAATATATGCATTTCCTTCCTGTATTTGTGACGGCAGAAAAAAAAAACACACTACAGAAACTTACAAGAAATCCCAAGAGTAGACCTATTGCGTAGTACTTTCAGAAACCCTTTAATGGAACGTGACTCGTCTTCCACGCTGTCTTGCTTCAGTAATTTCCACATCTGGATATTACGGAAGCCAGTTAGGGTGAATGCTTTGAAGGTGTTCACCCCACTTGCTCAAGATCTCCCGGGTAATGAATGCTGGAACGGACCCAGTGAACACAGCGCAACCTATTTCCACCATGCCGAAACTGCGGAGCTCCGCTCTGAATTGAGGCTTCGTGAAGCTCTCACGAGGCGGCTTCAGAGGTGACACCTTGCGCTAGAGCGCAGAAAACCTGCGGACACAACAAAGCTCAGTGCAGCTGGCATAACAGCCACAGGTGTACAGCCAGATGTTAATTGCATTAATTTCCAGTAATTGTGTTTGATAGTTTGCATAGTTGCTGGCGTAAGCGCGTATCCAATCTTCACCGAACCATATGAAGGATGCCCCCAGATCACCTGGGATAAAACTGGCTCAGAGTAAATAGAGTTTCAGTCCTCTTTGAAGCCGGCTTCTTGTGTCCTCCGTACGATGCAAATTTCGTCCAAACGCTTTAAACCGACATCTCACGTTATCACAGTTGAAAACTTTGTCCAACTGGTTGGCGTGAGATTTTTAATTCGAGACAAGTCTGTACACATGTTTACATGCATAAAAGAGTTATATTACAGTCAATAGTCTGTATGGTTTGAAAACTACCCCAACGCTTTTGATGTATCTAATTTTAGGTTTATAATGGAATAATACAGATTTGTAGTAAGATTTCTTGCTTGAGAGTCTGAAAACGTGAGAGGCGGCAAATCCCTGCGTTTATAAATTAATCTCGCGCAGCAACCGTCATTTTCCACCGATGGCTTGTGTGGGTAATTCTCCATTTGCGGTTCATTAACTAAAACTATAGAAAACAAGCACGCAATACCAATTTAAGTATGCAAAACTAACATTTAGTTTTCTTTGGAAAACAAAGTCATTCAGCAGTTGTTTCACAAAGATGAGCAGGCCAGTTTTATACACCTGGACCTGACATTGTAACTGTTTGCAGCTCACTGTGTGTGTGTTTGTGTGTGTGTGGATATGTGTAAGGATTTGCAAAGTTTTTGGGACAAAATGTTCAGAATACAAAGTCAGAGAATGTCAGTTTGTCAGTTTCCTTTTTTGAGCTTTGCAGGGGTGGGATTTTAAAGGCATAGTTCCATCAAAAACAAAAAAAAAACCCTCCCCAAAAAAAAAAGACCCAGAAGACAGGGCAATTTATCACTGGTGAGGGCGAAACATTAAAATATGCACCAATCAGACATCAAGTTGGGAACATCTATTCAAACCTGCCAGCTGCTTTGCATAACCACGGCCTCCACCCCCCTCAGCAACATGAGCTGGCCCCCAGCTAACTGGCCGTCTGCCCAGGCTGCTGTCCGCCGGCTTCCATGGTGACACAGCTGCTTTGTCTGAGCTCAGAGCAGCGCGCGGAGTTACCCTCTACGCTGCGGGGCATACAATCCCTCCCCTCCATTTTTCTTTGCGGTCAGCGGTCCATTTCACCTCCTCCATCACCTCCTGCTTCTGAGTATCAGAGAAAACAGCTGTTCTCTGTCTCCCTACCTGTCCAGAGAGTGCAGTGCTGTCCGGGCTGGCAGGTTTACGGGGCACATGGGCCCTGGGGCAGCAGCCAGTACACAGATTGGCGGCGCTCTGCTCCTCACCCTCATGTCCCCACAGCGGTGCCCGCATACATACAGCTAAACTTGACTTTTTTGGTTATCAGAAGTGTGTGCGGCAACACAAGTCAGACATGTGCTGGTCTGAAGAGGACTTGGGTGGGAGACCGAAAGCCGAGGTGCTGGTGTGGCCAGCAGGGGGAGCCCATCCTGTGGTCTGTGTATCCCAATGCCCCAGTGCAGTGATGGGGACACTGCTGTAAAAATGGTGCTGTTCTTCGGGTGAGCTGTAAAAACTGAGGTTCTCACTCTCTGAGATTCTTGGGCATCTTTTGAAAGACTAGAGGTGGTACCCTGATTTGCTTGCTAAAATAGCCCACTGTGGCCCTTCCAAATTTGGCCTCCTAATCATCCTCTATATCTAACTGGTGAATTCTCTCCTGCACATTCACCACCTTAGCTACAGTGTGCTGAGCGTACTGGTGTAGAATGGCTACAGTGGTGGTTGAAGCAGCTCCCCATTGGTTCTGTAAAGTGCTTTGGGTAACTTGAAAAGTGCTATATAAACGCAACATTTATTCATTCATCCTTTTAAACTTACATGGAGGGGGAAAAGCTTCAAGATAGTCTTCAAGCCACTTTTCTCCACAACAGTTCCCTCTAGTGTTCAGACCTCACACCGTCCGTGTAAATGATTCTCACCAGGATCTGATGCGTTTGCTGCCCCGTAGCATTAGCTTCTTTAACAGACCTGGCGTTTCCGTTGCTGGAAGCCCTCCCTGTGGGTCCTTAGCCGCAGCGCAGTGCCGGGCCCCGTCGTCGTGTGGCCCAGAGCTCACTGGAGCTTCCCTGACTGCCAAAAGACGACGACGAGTCATCAATCCGAGGAAGAGGATCCTGCCTGTGGCGCTTCATCGCCGCCCCGAGGCCTCCGGGTCGCGGGTAGCTATCAGTCTCTGTCAGGAACCATGAGGCGCTGCGTGGTGACATTTTATTCATGATCGCGGAGGGCTTACAATGGGGAGGGGGAAAGGTCTCGATTTAAGCCAGAGCCATGCCCCGTTTGGCAGGTGGCTGTACAGGACCTCGCACCTCCAGGGCTGGGACTTGGAAACACACCACTGCTCTCTGGGCGTCTATGGGGTTAGTGTGTTCTCCCTGTGTCATGCAGGGTTTCTGCTAGTACTCCGGTTCCCCCCTGCCATCCAAAGAGATGCAGTCATCCTCACTGGTGTCTCCGAATTGCCTGGAGTGCAGGTACCCTGCGATGGACTGGCATCACTTTTAGGGCGTACCCAGATAGGTGCCAGGCACCCTGCAACCACTGACCAGGACAAACTGCATGTAGTACGACAGAAGACCGATACTTCATTAATCCCCATGTGGAAATTTTCTCTTTGCTTCACCCCATCATGGGGGGGGGGGGGGGTGTTAAGCTGGAACTTAAGGGCCCACAGACGTGTGACTATCCTGTTCACGCTCGAGACTCAGTGTCAGAAGGCAGCAGTCTGTACCTTTACTTGTCAAGGGCCTGCCAATACGTATCCTTAACTTTACGTACCTGTACTTTATTTTAAGGTACAGAAATGGACTCTGTGGGGCATCTCCAAGGTACAAACAGCATTAATGTATCCCCAATGGTACAAAAATGTTCCTCAGAGTCCATTTTTGTATCTTAAAAGGTGAATTTATCCTTGAGGGTACAGCCCCAGTGACAAGCAAAGGTACAAATCGGTACTCTTTCTTTCTGACAGTGGACAAATAATATAAAGCAGAATTTCCTCTCAAGATTGTGATTTTCTGGGCTGTGGATCAGTTCTTATTACAGTATCTGTGTCCTGTTTTTACCAGGCCAATTCCTGTACCCAGCACCATTTCAGAACGGGACGTTCTGTACACGTTAAACCAGGGTACACTTAACTGCGTCGACGCCGAAGCCGAACCGTTTGATCCGTCCCCCGCTGACCTCTGCTGACGATACGGCCTCACATTTTATAGTGCTGCTGGCACGGAGTATCGCAAAGTGCCAGGATTAAGTCATAACTGGCCCGCGTCCCAAATGACGTGCAGCTGCAGTATTGGCTCCACCCTGCACCTCCGCACGGCTCCACCTGCTGGCCGCATCCATCTTCCCCACCCTTCCAACCGCAGCGCATTATCTGACAGCCAGCTCATTACGGGGAAACTTCCGATGTTGTTCACAAAGAGGAAAAGTTGTTGATATGCTACTTCGGTCACGAAGATTTAATATGTGCTCACAGTCTCAAAATTATACTAATTTATACTAAATTAACACTGGAATGGCAAGGATCTTCCCTGAAGTTAGTACGGTTTGTACCCAGCACTACCGAAACACTGTTGTTTACATATTTTTCAATGATCCTTTGAAGAATCATATCATTAAGCATGGTTAATGAGGACAAAATACATTTCTGAGATGTAATTACGTCTGGATAATGCTTGAGTCTTGGTCCCCCCCATCTCCCTCCTCAGTTTGAGGGCCGTCCCTCCGACACAGAAGGGCGCAGAAGAATACAGATTATCAAACGGGAAGCTTAGTCATTAACATACAATTAGAATCAGTTCTATTTTTCCAGATGCTTGGATGGGAATTTGTTTGTCTGTTAGCCATCATTATTAGAAGACTACGGGGTCCAAAAACCAAAAATGCACAAACATAACAAATTAAATACAATTATGGCACGTTATCATGCATTTGACGAATGCTTACCCATAGCTAGCCATTTTAAACGGGTAGCTAATCTACTTTTCTACTGATGTCATCGTAGAAACACGAAGAAGTGAAGTTTTCCCCATCAAAAGCGCAACAGCTCTATTTGGAAATATGAGCCTGGACTCATTAGGATATTCAATGGTTTCGAGTCCTACTCACAGAGTGCATGAACAGCGCCTACTTTCTACATTGTAATGAAGTTGTTTTAATCTGCTTATAGTGCACATAACTTTTCACCAAACTAAGCTACATAAAACAAGTCATGTACAAGCAAAGATGAAAAAATTGGATAACAGCTGACAAAAAATGATTTACTACTTCTTAATGACTTGAACAGTTCGCGTGGCTCACGTTGTGAGGTTGTTGCAACAGTCACCCTAATAACGCACCAGCCCTAATTAAAGAAGTTTAATTGCAGTCATGTTTTGCTGCATAATTCAGAGCGTAGAAAAACGCTGAAAGTAAGATATGGAAATTGGAGGAGTGATAGATGGGGCAGCGAACAGACGCCAGCAGTCTCATTACCGAGCAGCACCTGGCAGCGTGAACACACCGGTATCTCACCCCTAAAGTCCTTCCCTTTCTTATGCTTTTGGAGGAGGGGGCCACAAAATAACCAGGTAATAAAGCTGGTCCCTCCCTATCGTGCTCCAGCAGCCAGAGGCGGATTCTCGGGTGTTTGCTTTGATGCACGATGGAAACAAGACAAGCCGCTCTCTTCTCTCTTATGCATCCAACGTGGGGCCTTTTTACTATATACGAAAAAGACACCACTAAAGAGATTCTCATATTTTATCCAAAATGACTAAAATCTTTTAATGTGTAAGTTTTGAGGGAAACCACAGACGGCATAACACAGCGGGTTACTGACTCGGCTATATAAACAACTAAAATGTTAATTAAATGGCAGAATCGTCCCCGATGATGTCTTGCAATATTGATGTTTCATATATTTAGGTTTCATAGACTTCAAGAGATTCCATGAGATTCCAGAAACGAAAAGAATTAGGCAAAGGATTTCCGAGACATTTGCACATTCAGAACATTTTGACGACAAAAAAAGTTCTGAGATAAGAGTTTCAACTAAAAAGAGACTTAAAAGTAAGAGTCGAATTCTTCTAAAATTCATGAAGGAAGGACTGCAGAAGTTCAAGAAATGTCTGAAGTCAGGATATGACATCTTTAAGGTGAGATATAATAGGAGTCGTTTTACAAGATTCCCAGGAATGACTCCCGCACCGGCAGCCCTGGGCGTCTCACTTTGGAAATGCTGCTTGACGTCTCTTTTTGATCCCCGCAGTTACCTCGTTTCAACTCGCTTCACAGAAATTAGGATAGAAACATGCTCCGCCCCCCGGTCATGTGCATGTTGGAAAAGAACAAAGGCATCGCAAGCATGACATACTCCAGCTAACCATGCGTTTTCTGGCTTTGGATATTTTTAGCTGGAGCTTGTTCAGGGTGACTGACGTGCTAAAATCTCACACAAATAATCTTGCCCCGATAAAATAGCTGAGGGCGATTTCTGATGACACTTATGCCGGTGTCTGCGACTTTGATCCCGATTTGACGCGGAATAGAACCCTGGTGTTGAACTTCGAGATCCAGATCTATAATCGCTAGATTACATTTACTGTGCCAAAAAGCAGAAAGGTTTGCAGCTATGACTAAGCACATTGAAGTCTGGGTGACATCACTGTTTATGGCAAAGCGGTTTAAACACGCACACACACACACACACACACACACACATGATCAAAAATAGTAGTTTCCCCTCTATCCAAAAGAGCATGTAATATGATAAAGGTTTTTCTAAATCGGTTTAAACAACATCGCACAATGTTGGTTGTTAGTCTTCATAATAAAGACCATTATTCATATCCCTAATAGCACAACGGGAGACACCTAAAATGATTACACAAAAAGGCTTTAAAAATAGGTTGTAATAATACTTTTGTGGCATTAGTACAGACAAAAAAAAACAAACAAATGTTTTACTAAGAACAGAATAGGGCATTTATAGGTGCATACTTTTGAAAGTAATATTTCTCAAAATATTACATAGTAATGAAAGAATGCATATTTTAAAATGAACTACAGCATATACACAAAAGTTAAAAATGTAAATATTTACACATAATTCATGCACGTAAAACACAGACATTTGGCTTCTGCGCCTGACCCC
>JAODKE010000050.1:11419924-11438811 GCA_026779605.1 Mormyrus hasselquistii | reverse complement strand
AAAGAAACAATAGAAATTTTAAAAATAACAAAAGCACATCCACAAACAATAAAAATATAAATATTTACCCATACCTCCACCCCCTAAAACCCCGCCCTTTTCTTTCTGCGCCTTCCCCCCCCCCCCCCCCCCTCCACGTGAGACCAGGAGCTTAGGAGACACTTTCTTGCTCCAGTCTGACAGCATTAATTAATTATATCCCAGCGTACATCAGACAACTGGGGCAGTGCCCCTCCCACCAGTGACAGCGCCTGCCCTAGCTGATGCCCCCCCTCCACCATTCTACCCCTCTGAGGAGTAAACATTCTCCTGATGGATTGGACAAGCCGTTCCAACACATGCGTCATGTCCAAATGCCCGGTCCAGCTCGCATTCAAGTATTGCTGCCAGTGACGGGGGGGCATGGAGGGGTTGTTTGGGATTCCGAAGGGCCCGTCCTCGGGCAGTGGGCCGGCTGCCGTCAACCGCCTTCAGGGGGCCCCCACTTCACGAGTCGTTTTTCAAAACACAGGCGTGCAGAAAGGAGTAGTGGATTGAGGGGAGGGTGGGGGGGGGGGTTGGCTGTTTCAACTCTGCTACATGGCGCATTTATTTCAGTCAGGCTGATGACTCACCAAAAGCTGACAAGACGTAGCCCTGTTACGCCTCCACACAGTCCCTGGAGCAAGCAGGGGTTAAGGGCCACGCTCAGGGGCCCAACAGTGAAATCCCTTGGGTGACCATGGGATTTGAACCGGCAATCATCTAATAACAGACACAAAATGCTAACAAGAATCCTAACCATAGTGATAGGGGTCTTGGGCATCCATTAATCTGGCACTTATGCAGTGCATCTATTGATAGGTGTCAAGGTGCCAGTCGGTCATAGGATTGAGCCCTAGGCAACCAGCAGGACAGACGTTCACAACCTGGGACCGTGGCTCCCCATTTCCAGGCTTGGGTGTCCCAGGCCACCACCACCCCACCTACATGGCCTGTACAGAGTTAGTGGCGTATCAAAGGCGTTCAATTTATCAAGCAATGCAACGGCACATTTAATAGCGCCATGATGGATGCAGCCGCGGCGGGGAAGGAGCACTTTGATGTACACAGGTGGCCGTGATTTATGAGGGGTTCTGCGAAGGCTCTGCGCACACAGTAAATTACTCTTTTCAAAATGGCTGATTTGCACTATTGTACTAATTATTTCACAAGCCCAGGGTCAGTGTAAACCAGAACAGCACCTCATATCCACTTTTGGAATAATAAATTGGGGGGAGTGCATCAGGCGTTTTTAATCAGGGGGCCAATCTGCTACCTGCCTGACTGGAGAGGGCACCCTGGCGGGGTGATGAGGACCCAGCGGAGAGCCCGGTCGCTTCAAGATGACGCGGCTCCCTCTGGCTCCTTTAAAAGGGAGGTGCTTGTCCAGTCTCTGCTCCTCTTCAGACAGATGTTATATTGTTTCTGTCAGCACCCCCATACCCCCCTCTCTCTAAACTCAAACTCACACGCGGGACTTTTCATATCCGGAGACTGCTGAACAAAGCTGGCATGATGTGACAGTGCCTCATCCATCAGGATCCGGGGGGAAAGTTACTGCACCTTAAAACATGCTGAGGAAAAAGCTATCAGACCCTGCACCTTCATCACGGTCACCCCTGCACTGGAGTCATACCTTGTCAGGATGCATTTTGAATGGTCGTCACGGCGACATATCGTTATGATCCTGCATGTCGATTTACAGCGCTCATTAAAAGGCTAGATGTTTATTATTTGATCTGTGAATAATAAGCTCTCAAACACAATTGGCTAATTGGCCCCAAACAGGATTAGCTAATTAGCCAATTAATGTTAGCCATCCAAGGCGTCTCCAATGTCAAACGAAGGTGGAGGTGAAGACTGACAAAACCCCACACAAAGAGGGAAAAAATAATAAAGGTAAAAAGACACCCCCGCAATAACTTTGGAATGATCCAGCAACAAGGTACTGAGCCGTCTGTAGGAACAGGTTAATTAACTATCCTTTGTTTATTTCAGTTTCACTTCTAAACCTTCAATGAAACTCTCAACGGTGTTTCATGCCAGATTGCAGTCGACAGCAAAAAAAAAAAACTCACATATAAAAGAATTACATTGTGTCAAAACAGTGAAAAGTGTCACCAACTGCTCATATAAAAATAATAATTCACAAGCGTACTAATGACTGAGGTTCTCAGAATACGCCGTATATCAAAGTGTTTTTTTGGACAGGTGATGAAAGCCTTGAAATCAGAAACTAGTTTTAACAACATTTCATATTTATACTTAAATATGTGCAACCTGTAAACGTTTGGTGATTCAGCTCATTATTAAGGTATAGTAGATTACTGACATCATACGGAAAAGTACCCCACATGATCAGGACCCTTGAACAGAATACGAACACTCTTCAAGCTGTTTCACTTCTTGACGGAGGTGAATTTCAGGTACAGTTTTTGCAACACATACTGATTTTCCCTAAATGAGCAGTATGTGCTCAAGTTCACTGTCCCGTTTTCATTATTCATCATGGATGTGAAGCGCATTTATGCAGATATTAAAGTGAGCTTAATATTAATTTGAATCTCAGCATAGCGGCATTTATATACAGAACATAATATATTGAAGGCTTCACGCAGATTAATATTTATTCTGATATTATTCTGTCATAAAGTGTGTGTGAGACAGTGCCCCCTCCCCCCCCAAGTCGCAGTGCCCCTCCGAGCGCCACCTTGGTCCGAACTCCCAGCTGATTCTTCCACAAGGGTGTGGAGCCTGTAGTGTGAAGAATGACTTACCCCGTAGGCAGGGGGCGCTGTGTACTTCTGACATGCATTATAACCCAGCACATCAGCCTCAATCTGACCCAGAGCGTCATCTCATAATGCAGGATGGGGAGTGCACAACGACAGGTTTCATCGCGAGCCGAAGAATCGCTCCCCGGGTCTGAAGTACCTACTACACTTGACAGGTTAATAGTGTAAAGAAGGCGTACATCTCTGTGATAAAACACCTTCCCATTAAAGGAGCCAATTTAAAACACTCCATGGATGAAGCAGAAGTAATTACAGCTCAAATGGAAATGAGCTCAACTCTTTATTATGACTAAATTATTCACATATTCAGAGCTACTAGAAAACACAGGTGCATGTGCTGGGTCCTCGGGAAGGCGCAGCGAATGAGCCCAGTGTGGGGAAAAGGACAATAAAAACAGACAAATGGACCAGAGAATTCAAGTGAAGGCAGCTACATGGATGGAAAAAGTGATTATGTCATCGTCTTTAGGCGAGAGGCAGCACACTCACATGGGACACCTCACAGGGGCGGGGGGAGATGATGTCATGATGTCTGTCTTTCGCAAGTCAGTCTACCCTCTAACAGGGTTGGTGGGCAGTGGTTGGGGGGGCGTATTTTCCAAGGTATTAAGGTCTCTGAGAATGTCAGATGACCCGGTAGTTTGGGAAAAAGCAATCTATTATAGGTATTTCACATAACATCCCAGATAAATGAAAGAATATTTACATTTCAAATACTCGGTCTTCAGACCTCTCTCTGCCTTCCCCCCTCCGACAAACACACACACACTTTATATCACACTCTCACCATTTTCTGCAAATGCTGATACCGCAGTAAATGGAGAGAGTGTCGTATCTGATGAACATGCAGCACTGAGTCTCCAAGCAGCCAGACACGGTGTCTGCGATTTCACGAGTGAACAACTGTATTTGTGTTGTTTTTTTATTATTTCTTTGCATTTCACAATGTTCGGTTAAATATTTTAAAGTTCTCCATGTAACTACTCCCCACGCATCTATAAATATTTTCAGTTTTATATTTAATTATAAAATGTCAATTTCTCAAAGCACCGTGCATAGCGAGGCATTCAAATTAGTTGATTTCATTTATACATTATTGTCCCTGAAACAGTGACACACCCCAAAAGCCCCCCCCCCCCAATCCATTTGGTCGCAGCTGGAGGCTGCTGGGACTCGTCTCAAATGGAAAGATGGGTAATTAAAACACCACGTGCTGCTGATTTAACGGGTGCTGCCTGCCAGCGCCGAGTGCCTCGCCTACGCTCACAGGTTGCCCGAGCAGTGCCCACTGTCCCCCCGCAGAAAAAGTTCAGCGTCACCTCTGACCGAGTCAGCTTTGCAAAGCGTGATCAGAAGCTGTAGCTGGTAAACACAAACGTACATGGAGTTCAGATTTTTAGTTAGAAGTTACCTACTTTACTTATTTAGCCCGTGAATGATTGCCTTTCTCGTGATTCAGTGACCGCTTTAACTTATGGGGGGGCAGAGCAAAGCTTTACGGAGGAATAGAAGGAGGGGATTTGATGAAGATGTTCCCAGCGGGAGGGGGACAGGGGTACGAGTACAGGAGTACGGCGAGACACCGGGCAACAGATCACTTACAAACGATGCGTGGCGCTTTTAGCGGGGATGGTTTGGGACGGGCGGTCCCGATATGAAACAGCCCGCCGGGAATATGGCGCAGCCGCCTAATAACCCCTCCTATCATCAGGGTACATTCAGGAGGGACGCCACGGACAAAATAAAAGCGATATTATCTTTTGTAATAACACACACACACTTCTAAATTGTCTAAAACGGCCTTGCTGGGCTTCACGGAGGCAAGCCCCGATACACATTAACCTCCGCTTTTCAGGTACTCCGTAGGGCGCTCCCTGGTGCCTCGACATTTCAATGAAGACTATAAACAATACAAAAATACAGAAAAGTACAAAAAGCAGGGGACGGGGACTCCTTATATGATGCCGATATTAAAGCTAAAACCGCTGGGACACGAGCACCTTTAAGTAATCTAATAGCGGGGAGAGAAGGGCCGTGGGCTAAACGGCATGATATAACTGCGACAAAGGCAATTTAATTCAGTAATGTGGTCTCATGAAAAATGGGAGCCTCGGATTTAATAAGAGTGAAAAGACAAGCATACATCATCGGAGGGGATAACCATGAGGAAGTACGGGCCGAACCGGCCAAATCGGCTTTAACGCGTTTTACTACTGTTGTTCGGGTGATGTAATGCCTTAAAACGTCGATTTCACCACAAGAAGGACAAAAAAGATACCACCCTTTAATAAATGGGGTTTGTTCTTCAAGTGGACGACCAAGCGTACACAAATACAACAGTTTGTCATTTCAGTTACTGTTGTCAACTGATCCAAAAATGACTGCTTTCGACTAAGTACCGAAAAAATGCCACGTTTACAAACAAAGTAGCCCTATTATTAAAAGACTGCAGTAGACTTAGCCCATAAGATGTAGGACATTTTTTTTTCCAGAGAACCCGTTTTAAATTCACACTACACTTGAAGTAACACACAACCTTTACAAAATAAATCGTTTTTTTTTCTCGTCAGCAAAACATACAAGTAAACGGACCTGAAATATTAACATCCCGTCCACGCAGCATAGCCAGGAAGTGTACCACAAGTGTGTTTAACAATCTGTTAAGGTCAACTGAAGCAAACTTAATTACTCAATTTCACAGCAAAAATAACCACATTTGGAGTCCACAAAGGAGTGCAGGCTCAGATTAACATACGTCTTAGACTGGGAAATTTTACATGATTATTATTCATCCAACAAATGCCGATTGAAGAGGCTCAGCACAAATGCAACAGTACGCTACGGTGCAGTTAAAGCATGCTCGGCCGATTATACGGCGATCATAAAAACTAAGCGATAAAAAAGCCGCGCCGTGGCTCACACGGCCTCAAAAGGCTGAAATAAAATGTAGTTGCATTGCACAGGTTAGATCTGGATGGTGGCGATGATCTGGTACAGCGCCTTACCGCACCCACCACTGGGCGAAATTCATCGGGATTCCAATGACGTCTTAAAATAATGCGAAGACCTATGGATACTGGATTGTCAACTTTGGTCAGCTGGATGTACTGATTGGGCAATTCGAGACAAGTCGGCACACACATGCACACGCATTTACATGTATGTAACAGTTTTATTACCTTGTAAATAGTCTGCAGGGTGTGCAAAGTACCCTAAGGATTTTTATTCATTTCATTTTAGGTTTATAATGAAATAATATAGATTTGCCGAAAGATTTCTTGCGTGAGTATCACGCCACATGCATGAGAGTTGGCAACACTGTAAATAACGGCAGACCAGTGGCTGTTAATAGGGCACAAACCTGCGACTTTACGTTGGTGATCATATTTGGACTGTCTTTGTTATGAATACGCAGATTTGTAAATGTAAAATAATTCAGTTGTTTTGTACAGTCAGACAGGGCGAACTGCAGCCAAGACTTCACTCAAAGTGCCGCGCCGCTAAGCGGGATCATTAGGCAAACGGCGCTCAGGTGCAAACGATTAAAGACACATTAAACGAAGACTGGGGTCCATCGTGACTGTGAAAGTTTGTATTTTTTATTTAATGAAGCGGCAAAACGTTCTTGTTACTTTGTATTCTTGTAAAAATGGAATTTTACTGTCAGTACGATTTGCAATTTGTACAACCCAAAATAACATAAAGGACATCAAGCTTTTCGTTTTTGACTCATCGGAGAAGTTACGTAAATAGCGTAACTAAGTTTCAAGCTGTTAATGTTCTAAGCCTTTCCGTTACGTTGTTCTCGGATGAGGGGCATAGGCTGTAAAATAGGCAATAAAGTCAAAACCCACCGCGTTCACAATGGATGCATAAAAACGACAAAAGGGGGCGTTTAAAAACGGCCAAAGGAAGCTACCGCTTTTCTCGAGCCCAGCTGCCGCCTGCCAACCAGCTGCCGCGTATGAGCTCCTTGTCAAGCAGGAAAAAGCATTTCTCGTGAACCTCACACAAAACGACGCTCGGTGGGCTTTTGATTGCCTGGATTTAGTTCCAGTTAGCACGGGTTAAATGACCTATATATCACCGTATGGGCCCGGAGTATAGTCACTTTGTTTTGCGGTAATAACATCTTCCTTTTCGCTGCTCCCTTTTTGTCATAACACCGTCACTTCACACGTTCCTCCTGATCCCCTTTTCATGTCTGGATAGATAGACCACTGCTTACAGCGGATCGCAGCTTGCAGTAGGTCGTTTATTCACATTACACTGCAAAAAAAAGTATAAATAAAAATCAACCTTGCATATGCCACCCAGACTAGGCTGTTAATGAAAAGCAGTAAATTGGACAGAGCGGAGAGAAACGCCGTGTCAAGCAGCACATCTGTTGTACCCGGCTTGGACTAATGACAAATTAAGTAACAATCGCTCATAAGTTAGAGATGCCGCAAAAAAAAGTGTGATTTTTCTGGCGGTCCCGTAAAGCGTGGTAGTTGTAACTCACTTCTTATAATGAATTAATTGATTGTCCCGCTGTAATCGGAGTTTAGGAGAGGCGCTCGGTTTGCGGAAATGCGCGTCTTTGCGTCGCGGATCCTCCGCAAGCTGAGTTAACGTATGTTGACATTTAAAATGCTGCCCCATCTGACAAAGGTGGGACCCGGGAGGGAAGAAATAGAAATAACGGGTTCTCTATGGAGAGTTTGACCTTCTTTTATGGCATTTTAACAGACTGTTTCAAAGAGGCTGGACGGTCAAATCAATAGAAAGGGAGAGGGATAGATGGTCGGAAATAGCACATCCGTGACTTTGTAATGACCTCCAGTTCAGTGTGTAATAAACTAAACTTTCTGGGTCCCCCAAATCACACTAGCATTCATTTCAAAGGGCGACTGAACGTCGTTAGTTACAACTTGATCCAGTGCGCTGGAGTTGTAACGGCGACCTATTAAACAGACTCCCGCGGTGTCACCGAAGCCGCCGTTTAAAAAGTCAAGAATTTTCCCTTCATTTGATTTAGTCAATTCATTGGAAACCGATTATTCAAACCCCTTATTTGTTATGTTCAGCAGGTGACATTTCAGACTCTACAAGTAGCCGGACCCGGGAGGGATTCCCGTATTGCTACCTTCACCTCGAGATGCACCCGTTAATGGGCGCTAATTAGCGGTGTCTCAAGCGGCTCTGCGCGGGCTCCCCCTCACAGCTGGGCGCGGGGGGTGCGAGCTAATGAGGGAGCCCGGCTCCTTGACGGACTCTCCAGCAGCCTCCAGCCTGTGACCTTTTCAAAGCAGGTTGGTTAACGCTGACATATTACTGGTGAAACAGGAGAAAACAGTACGGGTAGGGTGAGGGTTACAGACGTGCACAGAGGATGAAACCATACAAAAGCCTGCACACGAATTTATAGACACAAATGTATTGGAATGATCAGAACTGTTTTTACAATTCGCTTGAAATAACAAACACAAAATAGAAGTGAGGTCATAAACAGCCAGAAGCCATACCGTATTAATCAATTGCGCAATATTGAATTCATATACATAAATGTCCCGTTCAATAATTGTAAACATTAAAAGAGGATCAATGGTTCAAAGGTCCTTTCGATATCGAGACTTCCTCAAATGACGGACGTCACCGTCTTATATTTCACAAATGTCATGTTTGTGTCGAAACGAGCGCTTCAATGACAGGGAAAGCGAGATGCATGGAAGGCGGTGAGTGTCAGAGTGGAGGTCCACGAACGGGGGCCGGGCAGACTGAGCCTGAAAGTGAATCAGTGTTCTTGAAATTTCATCTCGCTGTAATCTTGTACCCATTTTGGGTGCTGGGTGTCCCTATTTGGTGGCGAAATTTCATTGTGACCGGCGCTGAAATCCCTTTTGGTGCCCGTGATGTATGGCAGCGTGCTGGGATTCCATCAGTGGGGACTCTTGCCCACTCACAGCCTAAATCACTCTGCGGTGTGGGATGATGAAACTTTACTCGCCCAGGCTGCTCCCTCTCAGACCTGCTGACTTATAGGCTTGTTAAATTTCATCTAACGCCCCCCCCCTCCACACCCTGAACCCCCGATTTATGCCCTGCTGCTGGAAATGACAAAGGAGTTTTAAGTTGTAGCAACAAAGCTGCATCGGGAGTGGCACTGACACATTTTTTGCCTTGCTCAGTGACAAAAATGAGAAACGTATTGGTGACAAACGGCAGCGGTGACCCTATCAATACCGGTGGCGTTTACGTCACACGGCGCTAAAACCGCGACCTCCTATATTCCCTGCGGGCGGGGGTGCTGGGGACGGCGAGCGGGCAATTAAATTAAATCAGGACTGGCAGGGAGCGCGTGTAGCGTGAAGATAGATGTGTTTGGCGAGCTGTTTTCTGTGATGCAGGACCTGGAGCTGCTCCAGAAATCAGGCGTGAAAAGTCACCAAGGCCAGAGACTAGCGGGTGGGGGAAAGGGAATCAAGGGAGGTGCTGGCACGTGAACGCGCACAGAATTCCCTATGTTCAACGGTGTGTGCTGTCCCCTGAAAAAACGCTTTATAAACTAAATGAGTGCTAGCTAGGATAGAAGATCAGAAGGCGGTATATTGCTGCTTCAGCTTCTCCTAAATAAGGAATGCAATTATTTCATATTTAGTGTAGTGACAGTTTGTGGCCAACAGGAGGCCCATGCAAACGCATGGTTTGAGTGATGGTACACATGGGGGGCACTACACTTTCACTTTGCTCATTAAAGAAGCCCCCCCCAAATGTCTAAAACCTTAGAAGCCATCTTCTGTCTGGATCAGCTGTTAAATGTTTGGAAAAAAGCAGAGGATGTGTTTTATTAAAGAGGAAAAGAAAAATAACACCGGAACCTGGAAAAACAACAATTACAAATCATCTCCTGACATCGTTACAGAGGCATCTGGCGATACACAGAAGATGCTCCCTGGCACGCATTACAGACACGTCCATGCTTTGAAATATCTGCTTTGATTGCGACGCTTAGAGCGCGGCTGTGATTGCGCCGGGCCATCAGCCATGCACCACTGCATGCGGTGGCGACACAGATGCAGCGTTAGGCTAATAAAGCCCCATCGTTCATAGCCGCCATGGGGGCTGTTGTAGCTGGGGGCCTCCTGTGAATCCATCTCACTAAGAGCAGCAGAAGCGGGATGGACGCCAAGATCCCCCCCCCCCCCTGCCCTCGGCAAGAAGGGTCAGGGTTCTAGAGCCGTTCAGTCCCGAGTTTGAGGGGGAGCTTTGTGGTGGGACAGCACAGCACAGTGACCATAGTCCACTGTGACCGCAGACCTGCCTGGAACATTCCGGTACCACAGGTCATAATCAGGTGGTCTGCTTGCGCTCCTCAGCCTGACTGTTTTAATCAAAATCAAGAGGCAGCCCTCCCCATAATGCCCTGCTCCGCTCCTGTATTGCGAGCAGTATAGGAGGGACTTGTGATGTCAGAATATGGGGGGGTGTGCACAGGGCAGTTTAAAGAGTGATCCACTCTAAACGCACTTTGTAAAAAAGGGCGTCGCGCTCCGACAGCACTGCACAACAAGGTGTCACAGGGTGTCCAGGGGCAAAGGCTTTATCAGGATAAATGTACTGTCCAGGGGGGGGGGGGGGGGGCGGCATTAATAAATGATGGGGTAATGAATAATGTGGGGGCTGCATTAAGCCCTCAGTGATTGACTTGATGGATGTGGCCTGTAGGCCTCCCCTGACAAGGTGGGGATGAGTAATATATGGTGCACCAGCCTGAGTGGGTGATTGGGGGGGGCAGGGAACCGTAAACCAAGACTGCCTGTAAAACACCCATGGGGGGTGACCAATCGCCTGTGTCGGAGGATGCTAGAGCTGAGGTCACCCTTCCAGGGATCCGATTGCCCCCCCACCCCCGATCACAGCAACACACCCCCAGCAATGAGATGCAGAATGAGGACAAACATGATGTGTACTGCGCCGGGCGCTTTCTCAGGTCACATGCTGTGAATGGAAAAAAAACACTGGCATGTGGTGATTATTCTACTGTATGTGTGTTTTTTTATATGCTGTATAACAGTGTTTCCCAATCTGGTCCTAAGTGACCTAAAGCTGCTCCACGGTTTTGCTCCCTCCAACCTCCCTAGCACACAGTCCTCGTTTATGCCAGGGAGCTGGGAGGTAGCAAAAACATGGACTGTCTGTGGGTCCCCAAAGACCAGATTGGAAAACACTTGTGTATAGATATGATGTAATATCTATCATTTAAAATCCCTGCAGGCTGGTCCTGTTCGTCCAAAATCCAGTTTGAGTAAATGGAAGCTTCCCGAAGCAAAAGATGGCGTAAAGAAGCCAGGAGCGTCACCAGCACTGCGGCTCAACAGACGGGGGGTGAGAAGCGCCTTTAAAGCAGCTGCAAAGTCTCTTTCACGGTGGGGTGAGGAAGAGTCAAGTTCCCTCACAGTCGCTCGTGTTTGCTTGGGGCGGACGACTCCGAAAGAGCCTCGGCTCGTTCTCCGACACGCTCACCCTCCCGCTCTCTGCACGCTTCCGGGCTGTTCGATGCGGATCGTTACGCGATGGCGCACCTCCGCGCTACACGGCGACGCCATCGTCCACTCCGGCTGTGAGACTTATTCATATGCCGATCTGCGTTTTCGTCCCTGTTTCAATCACTTTTTTCATTGTTAAGACTATTTTTTCCCGCGCGCTGCTTCATAATTCCCGAACGATATGAATTATCACAAGTATTGCAGTCTTCTCTGTTTCAGGCCACAGCGCTCGCTAACTCTGCTATCTGTTCAATTACTAAGACAGCAGATAAAAAGATCTCATTATGAATTCCTACTTTGAATTGCCTGTATCCTTGTTTTTCTTGAATTGATCTGCTGGCACATTTGAATGAAGTCAATGTGACTTTATCAGCTCGTACACGTCGACAAGCATCACTCCCTATACCAAAGTAAAGCATATCCTTTTAGCTTGCCCTGTTCTCCGCGGTGATTGAAGCTGTGCAGTTTGCTGAGGTAAGAAAATGTTCTCTTTTACTACCCAGCTAATTATGTGCCTTAATGGATGGGCACTGTTCATTAGTGAGTCGGAATTTCTTTAATGGGCATTATTAAGGCAAAACCAGGTGCCTAATTTTATTCATAATCAATTAAAAAAGAATAAACTAACAACTTAATGGCGTGTTCGCACAACAAGGGAAACCGATGCGTGGGCTTTATGGAATGATGACCACCTAGGGCTGAAATAGCAGGTGTGTTCTGTTGAAGCGAAGGTTTATTTGCAATTTGTGTAGTGTGTTCCCATCTTGCTTTCATGAGACTTGTGCACACAGGGTCAGCCGTCCATCAAGAGCCACCGTAGCGGTTTTGGGTGCTCAACTGTCCAATAGAGATGTGACTCTATGAGCATATGGGATTCACACCTGCAAGATTCCACTCAGAGACTCAGAGGTCTGAGACAGTGGGAGCTTTTACACCAGTATACATGCACCCTTATCGCTGGTGCCCGCAGCCTCTGTGTGGCAAGGGGGGCTGGCGGAGTTAAATTGAATTTTCAGCAGTGTATGACTTACAGCTGATTTGGTGATTAAATCAAATGCAGGCAACATAAAAATCAATTTTTATTCTCTCTATAAATTAAAGCCTCCATACCATAAAAAAACCAAGACCATCTTGAAAATGACTAGTCAACTGCTTTTTATATACCCATATAATTTACTGTGCATTGATTTGGTTTATTGTGTGGTCAGCCGATCCAGTGTCTCCACGCTTCGTGTATTACATTTTGCCCCAGTGCTTGAGGAAGTGCTTTTTTTTGGGCCTGCTCATCAAAACTGAGTCGACATCTCAGTCTTTGTTTTGGATCATATATCATCCCCTTATATAAGGACCTCACTGGTTTCCGACTGAACCGCGCCACTTCATCTCTCCTTTCTAACTGTTTTTCCTGTTCAAGGTCACATTACGTCACAGTTTGTTATGTTCCAGATCAAAGTACGACCTACACTACATGGACAAAAGCACTGGGACACCTGGCCATTACACCTACAAGAACTTTTATGACACCACATTCTAAATCCATAAGCATCAATATGGAGTTGGTCCCCCATTTGCAGCTATAACAGCTGCCACTCCTCTGGGAAGGCGTTCCACAAGACTTTGGAGTGTGTCTGTGGGAATTTTTGCCCATTCATCCAGAAGTGTATTTGTGAGGTCAGGCAGTGGTGTTGGATGTGATGGCCTGGCCTGCAATCTCTGTTCTAGTTCATCCTAAAGGTGTTTTTCCATACCAAACTCACCCAACCATGTCTTTATGGGCCTTGCTTTGTGCACTGGGACACAGTCATGCTGGAACAGAAAAGGTCCTTCCCCAAACTGTTCTCACAAAGTTGGAAGCATAGAATTCTCCAAAATGTCTTGGTGTGCTGAAGCATTAAAAGTTCTCTTCATTGGAACTAAGGGGTGTAGGCCAACCCTTGAAGAACAACCCCATACCATTATCGCTCATCCACCAAACTTGACAGTTGGCACAATGCAGTGAGGCAGGTAACGTTCTTCTGGCATCCGCTAAACTCAGACTCGCCGATCAGACTGCCAGAAGCGGGAGCGTGATTCTTTACTCCCCAGAACACAGTTCCACTGCTGCAGAGTCCAGTGGCAACGTGCTTTACAGCACTCCATCCGACGCTTGGCGTCGCGTTCGGTGATGTGAGACTAGCATGTAGCTGCTTGGCCATGGAAGCCCATTCCATGAAGCTCCTGGCGTACGGATTTTGTGCTGGAGTTAATGCCAGAGGAAGTCTGGAACTCTGCAGTTGGCAACTTTTACGGCTCAGCACTCGCTGACCCCTGCTCTGTTGCTCTACATGGTCAGCCACTTTATGGCTGAGTTTCTGTTGTTCCTAAAAGCTCCCACTTCGTGATTATTCCACTTATAGTTGACCATGGATTTTCTATCAGGGAAGAAATTTCATGAACTGACTTATTGCGAAGGTGGCATCCTATGGCTGTATCACGCTTGAATTCACTGAGCTCTTCAGAACCCTTTCTTGGACTGCATGAATAGGTACTTGATTTTCTACACCTGTGGCAATAGGCCTGAATGAAACACCTGAATCCAGTGATTAAAGGGTGTGTCCCAATACTTTTGTCTATAAAGTGCATGGTTCGGTGGAAAAAAAAACATTAGGAGCCACAAAGTATTGGCTGGCGATCTTAACGGCAGCAACCTGATTTATAATAATTTTTCTGTCAGATTTTCACAAACGGCCTCATGCCAAATGCAACAAACTGTGCTGCCTGCAAATGAACGGAAATATATCGGCAGCATTTCGTCTTGTTTACAGGCGAACGTCCTCGGTCTCATTATGGTTTTTCATTAATTTTCTAAACAGGAGAACGTTTCAGCTCAGCAGAAATGTTGTCGTCTCCATTAAATGAGGATTAAACTGTTGGTCTTTTTTTTCATGCCGTTATTGGAATAGATTACTCAGGGACTCAGAGGTGCAGAAAAATCACCATCTGTTAGTTGCCCATCTTCCGCGATGCAGTTTCCACGGCGCCAGGCCTATATTTCCAGCACCGTTCTTATTAAAAATGTGTAACTCAACCACACATTTTCGCTGTGCTGAAGCAGAGGGAACTGTGTCCCCAGGCACAGCCGGCATATCTCATAATGGAAGAAACAAGGTTTACCTGTTTTCAAACATTCAAATTCCCTTAAGCCAAAAGACCGCCCCAGATATTCACTCGAACTTGAAAAGGTATGAACAGCGAATCCCGTTGTTAAAGTCCATTAAACCCGCATGATCCCCACAAATCAACATCATATGATTCTTTTATCTGACTTATTTTTTGCCATGTCTATGTCCAGATTAATCTGCGGCTTCTTGAATCACTATAGCTGTGGATATATTCTTTCAGACTGACACACAACAAAGTCCTTAACCCAGTGCTGCCAATAATCGACTAAAAGCAGTTTGTTTAGGGAGAGAAAGTTTGTTCTTGACTTATTTTCCGTGAAAGTTAAAACTTTTAATACTTAACTATTAGTGAACTGGCAAAATGTTGAAAATGAGCCATCAGGTTCTGTGAATAAATTCTGCTCTCATATAGCGACGCTAAACGATGATTAAACTTGACTTCTAAAAATGGAAAATATAATTTTTTCGGCAAACCTTATGTGGAGTTTCTGACACCTTGTGTATATTTTTGATATTAAAATCTTCTCACATTAAGCCAGGAATTGATATTCTGAACACTTCTGTTTGCGGGGTTTAGGTAAAAAGTGGTGATTTAGGAGGCTTTAAATGAACTCAAGTGTGATGGATGTGACTCAGAAAATAATGAAATAGAGAAACATTAAAATCATACAGATCAATCCACCATATACTGCTGTATGTCACAGAACTCAGGAAAAAATGCAAAGTGTGATGCTGCAACTGGTGATAAAGAAAGAGTTTCTTAAACATAAACTTTGAAAACCTTTTCGGCTGAAAAATGTTCATGCTTAAACAAGGTTTCTCACTCAAGTGATTTGGATAAAATGCTAATGTGTTTGAAATCAATAGTTATTTTAATTAATTGAACAAGCATTGTTATTAACTTGTTGCCATGGTTGGAACAGTTTCATAATCTTTTATACTGATCAAATGACAAATTTTGAGTTTAAGTTGTTAATTAAAGAAATGCACACATGCTGACAATATTGAATGTCTGCTTGAACAATTTAATTTCATAGCTAGTGGGAGAGTTCACATCAGCAGTCATTAACATTAGTTAATTAGGCCACAAGGAGAGACTTGATTAATTATTGGCCTGGGTGATAGAAAATAGGTAGATTTAAAGGGGATTCTCTTAAAGGGAACAGTGTCATGCCATCAGGACAGAGGTAACGAAAACAACATCATTGACAGGGTCCTGAGCATAGCACGGCGTTTCTGTCAAAAGAGCACCCTGTCCAGGGGACACCCCAAAGTCAGAACACCCTCAAATGGGCCCACCCTGTCCCAAGGACACCCCAAAATGGACTCACCCTGTCCTGGGGACGCCCCAAAGTTAGGACACCTCCAAATGGGCCCACCCTGTACCGGGGACACCCCAAAGTCAGGACACCTCCAAATGGGCTCACCCTGTCTTGGGGACACCCCAAAGTCAGGACACCTCCAAATGGGCCCACCCTGTCCCGGGGACACCCCAAAGTCAGGACACCCCCAAATGGGCCCACCCTGTCCCAGGGACACCCCAAACTGGGGATACCTCAAAATAGGCCTATCCTGGGCACTGGCGCACGGTTGGCTTTTCTGCCTGTTGGTCCTTCCATCTCAGGCTGGCGGGACTCAAGTGCCATGTGCTCCGCTGTCAGGCAGGAGGTGAGGTGGTGGCAGGAAGCAAGGTCATGTGATCTGCAGACAGGAAGTAAGACGCAGAGCACAACCAGAAGGCGGCTTATGGCAGCTGACAGGCGAAGCTGATTTTTGCCCGGATGTAACCTTTACATCTTTTGCCTGATTCATTCCTACTCACCTGATCCAAACCAATCCATCTGGCATTTATAAATATTACGTACAAAAAAAGGCAAAACAAACAGTCGGCAGCCTCTAGTCTGAAGCCAGACAGCATGCATCACAGTGCCAGCTCCAAAATGGGCTCAATATTCGTGGATTAAATTTGAACTGATCTTATGGATGCTGGTAGAAAGCAAATTAATTTAATTGCAAGGTGGAGCAAGGTTGCTTTCGTTAATTATTTAAAACGGTGCCAAATGAAATGGTAATTTGTTGGGTAAGGCCAATGCTGTTTTCTTCCCATGCTGAATTTTCAAAGAGAGTCTCGCTCAAGGGGATTTCTGGGCGACGCTGGGGCAGAAACATCTCTTCGAATGGCCACGCTAAGTCAGAATGTGCCCGAATCCGGTGTCTTGGCCTGGATGGCACCGCTCCATTCAACCATGAACGGAATGCCCCAGAGACAGGCTCCTGATGGGGCTAGAGAGGGACAGTGGCCAGCTGAGACCACACACACATCCTTCAGGACACAGGGAGAACATGAGGAATCACTCTCCGTTAAAAGGCAGCGTCCCCATGTTCCACACAGACCACACCACACATGTAACCCTCCAAGCCTACTGTATGTTTACCATCCCGGTCCTCAGGCACCTTCACCGTTCCACATTTTCACTCCCCCTATGGTAGAGTAGGGAGGGAGCAGAGCTGGGACACAGCAAGAACGTGGTGTCACATGGCTGCCATCAATTCATCGTGCAAGATGTACCGTCCATCTGTCTGGTGTTGTCGCCTTGGTCAATAACATCAGCAGTGACGTCCCTCAAGGTGCTGACAATTTTGACCCAACAAATCAGCCCCACAATTTGAAAATCAGTAAGATGGCAAAATAACCCCAAAAAGCACAAAATAACCCCAAAAAGCTTTTTTGCACAGCACCCGCAGCTCATGCTAGGTAATCTACCTGAAGATAAGCTGGTTTGGGCCTGGCCAGTATGTCGATGGGAGACCAGCTACGAAACCTGGGTTGCTGCTGGAAGAGGTGCTGGTGTGGCCAGCAGGGGGAGCCCATCCTGTGGTCTGTGTGGATCCCGATGCAAAGATGGGGTTCTGTACAAATGGTGCCGTCTTTTGGATGAGACATACAACCAAGGTCTTGACTCTCTTAGGTCATTAAAAAATCCCTGGGCATCTTGAGAAAGAGTAGGGGTGGTACCCTGATGTCCTGGCTAAGATGCCCCAGTGCGGCCCTATCAAACCCAGCTTCCTAATCATCCCTTATATCTAACTGCTGAATTATCTCCTGCCCCTTCACCACCTTAGCTACTGTGTGGTGAGTGTACTGGTGCAGAATAGCTGCCGTCGCATCGTCCAGGTGGGGGCCACACAGTGGGGGTGGTTGAAGTGGCTCCTCATTGCTTCTGTAAAGCGCTTTGGGTGTTTGAAAAAGCTCTGTATACATGCTACTTTCATTTATTCATAAAAAAGTAGGAGACTTATTTTAATGGAAACTGATAGAAATGAAGGAAAGTCTCCCAGTTCCTGATGGCCACACCTAACTCTAACCTGGATGGAATGTCTCAACAGATACTTCTTTGAAGGTTCTTCACTCCAGCTGGCCAACATGTGGACCAGAAAGTTTCTAATCTCTACTGTGCACAAATGGTGTTGGTCATAACATCCATGCATCTGTTTGACCCTGAAATACTGCAACAACAGATGTTGTACGACTTCCTTTGTTCTGGGAATGCCAAAGTCTATAAAGAAGAACATATTATTTTAAGTAAATTGCAACTGTCCAAAAACGGGCAAAATCAACGATTACCTGGATGTATAGATCAGTGTGTGGAGGAAATTAAAACAAAACTGGACACATGAGATCTGCAAAAAATAAACATAAATAAAAACCCAACGACCCATCCCCCAAAAAACAATACAGCAGACTGAGACCCAGGGGAAAGTCAGGAGCACACCCTGTCACGGCAGTACGAGGGCTGTTAACGAGTTGCCACGGCAACCCAGGTTCCCACAGACCGGGCAGCACATGAGGCGAGTACGATGCTGACTCCGGACTGCTCTCCACTACTGCCAGCACCTCCCGGCCCCTGCTCTCCCCCGTGAAGGCATTATTGCTTTGAATAACCCGATAATTTACTAAATGATGTATAAAAAAGTTAAATCTGCAGCCCCAACTGTTCACCCCCCCTCCCCCCCAGTACCCTGTACGGAGAGTGCCAGAATGTGCAGTGTAGTGAAACAGGCGGCGAGCGTGGAAACAAAGCGGCGGCGGCATGAAAAGGGCCCGCGGGCTGGTGCCGGCATCAATCAGGGGCTGCGGCGGTGGCGAGTAAACAAAGCCAGGACCGCTAAGTAACCCCCCCACGCTAATTACAGCCCGCAGATGTATCAATGCGGCGAATGAGGAGCAGGCAGCCATTAATTATCTAATGAAGGCAGGCGGCCGGCGAGCCGAGCCGAGCGGGCGGGGCTGATTAAATATTAAAGGGGAGCATATGGGGGGGGGGGCCTAGCAAATGAGGGAGGGAGGGGCGTGTAAGAGAGGGTGCAGATGGAGGGAGAGG
>JAODKE010000050.1:11389025-11411226 GCA_026779605.1 Mormyrus hasselquistii | reverse complement strand
GGCTGCTGGAGCAAGTGTGTGGTGGTAGGGATCGGTAGCATAAACTCGTCCGTAACTGGGGGAGGGGGGGATGGAGAGAGAGGGAGAGAGAGGGAGAGAGGAGTGGAGAGAGAGAGAGGTAAGCATTAGCAGCTCAATTGGAATTTTCCTTCCACAACCAGAGACTAACACAGACAAGAGGTCAACCACACACAGAACTAACTGCGTGGAGAGGGAACGCAGCAGGGACAGGAAGTGTGTCCTACCAATTCGCTGCTCTCCTTTAACTCTTTTTGTTCTTTGTCACATTTTTATTTGTCTATGTGGCGCTTTTTCAGGACTTCCGTCCAGCCTACGTAAAATTTAACTCGGCATGACTTGGTGTGCATGAGTGTGTGTGAGACAGAGAGAGAGAGGGAGAGAGTGTGAGGCAGACAGACAGACAGACAGACAGAGAGACAGACAGACACACACAGAGCAAGCAATGCGATCGATGGATGTTCTGGCCAGGATATACAGAAACAAGGAGAAATAAAAAAGAAGGAAATAGGCATTGTTCAGGTAAGAATGGATGAGTCTGAGCTGCCCAAACACTGACAAAACAACCAGAATACACGCTGACAGCGATTCTAAGGCAGTGGCGAGGCGGGGGTTAATACAGTGAAGTGTTTCATGGAAAAGAATATTAATCCTTTGTCATGTGTAACAGGTAGGGGCTGGCTGGAAGACATCAGTGCTTAACCCTCTCTAAGGTCACAGCTGTGGCTCTGCCTTAACCCCGACGGTGCCCGAGGGACTTGTCACGCTGATCACGGATGGCCGAGTGATTCTCTGCGGCGATGAAGAACTTTAACGAGCTTGAGGCCTGCATTTCCGCGTCTATATAAGCAGCTCTTACAAATAAGGAATGAATCATGTTGCGATACTAGGACGCTGTATCGCTGGGTTACACAGTAGCACTTCTGCGCGGGTTACGAACAAACGAACAAACGAACGTCTGCATCTGCCTTTCACCAAACCAGATTTCACCCAAGCTTTGAAAAACACCATTCAGGGCTCAAATTTAAGATTTCTTGCAAAAACCCAGTGGCAAGAACTTTCCAGAAGACCGTGTTCAGACCATTTGCCAACTCAGATTTTATTAGCTGGCTGATTCCAGACTACATTTGATTAAGTGTTTCTTCTCTGTAAAGGTGTGGGGGAAGTAAACTGGCCTGTATCCATGTTAAACATTCTCCTGGAGATTCAATGACGTCAGTACAGAAATCTGCCCACTGCCACTGCTGCATCGGTGTCATCGGGGGGGTGGCTAACAACACCAAGGTCATGGATTTGAATCCCAGGGAGCGCACACATAAACTATAACCAATCCCTCTACTTTCAGTTGCTACAAATCAAAGCATCAAATAAACATAAGTTGCAGGAGAGGATGTCACAATCTATACGTCACTAGGGAAACGTACAAACTGACACATCACAAATAATGAAATTCCCTTCAGATTAAAGCTTTGTGATCATGCAATATTAATTCATATCATAATATATACGCAGGAAGCTAGTTTGTACGACACTTAAAGAATGTCCTGACATTCGCAAGCGCCAGCTGACCTTTTTAATAAAAGCATAGCGTTTCCCAGTGATCATTCCCTTCCATCTGGAGATGAAATGGTACATTCTGCCTACATCACATGGTACAAAGTCTGCAGGTCCTGGAACTGCACACAACATATGTGGCTTTTCCAGCGACACACATCACTTTATCGCAAGGTCACTTGCCCCATCACAGGGTCCTCCCCAGCATATGCCTGTAACCTACCCCCATCATAGGATGACCCCCCCCCCATCACATGCCTTCTGAACATGGGGGTCTGAGCATGGTGCAAGGGGCTTCACCTCAGTTTACAGCAACACCTCCCTCAGGAGTTTGTGCTTCCAAAACTAGGGGTCCTAAGGAGTGACCTGTCACACCATGTCTGGTCCTAGGCTGCAAAACGACTCCCAAAGTCAGGTCACTGACAGTTTTACAAGTCTGTAACAATTATATGTTAATTAACTACCATCCACATACTGCTTCATCCATCCATCCATTCATCTTAATACTACTTATCTTGGTCAGGGTCATGAGGTCATATCTAATACCTAAATAAAAACAATCCAAGGTACCAGAATAAACAGTAATAAAGGCAAACACTTTTAAGCTTCTCCAAAGGGTTTCTGACGTAAACAAATTGGATGGGGTTGCCCTTCGCTGCACGGCACCGCTGTTAGGGGAAGCTGGATTTGCCGGTGTGGTCTCCTGGCGTCTGACTGACAGACGGCTTAGTGATCCCAGAAGGTCATGTGATAAATGGATTATCGCTTCTTTTGGGCCTTCCCTGGGTTTTGGACCAGATAACAGCCAATCAGAGCACGGGGCATTGCTTATAAATGACCTACTTTACATATTTACTGGCTCTTGATTAAGAAGTTAATCCACAGTAGATTAGTTTAGTCATTGTTATTCACTGTACAGTCAGTACCCAGGTATACCCTGTTTGATTTGTACTATCTCTGTTTGCACGGCTACTTTAATGAGTGTTAAGGGCGCCTGGAGATCAGACGGCAAGCTGGTAAACCCTGCTGTTAGAGAGGTCTAAAAAGGCCCTCAAGGTTAGCCTCCGCCGAGGCAAGGCGGGCCCTTCTGCCCGCTATTAACACAGCTGTCTCCGACAAAACCTGTGCAGCAGTGATGTTTACTGAGAGTTTGAAAGGCTTTTCGTTTGACCTTACGATCCGCCGAGAGGAAGAAGGTTCAGAGCAAGGTCAACACAGCCCCACCAACCTGCAGCACTCCAGACGTTTGTCTTAGCAACAAGCGCTAACATTTACACAGTAAACGGAGCAGGGCCTTCGGGGGCCTAAGATTACAGGGGTAAAAGCAGTGGGTATGGTGTCTTTAAGGGAAAGAAAGTGTTTTTTTTCCAAATCCCCCTACGTCACCAAACCCAGAAAAAAAAACTACAGGCTGAATTAGTCAGTGAGTCACAGAATCACAAAGTGTCCACAAATTAGGACACCCAAACTTCATATTCTTTAAAGCCGTTTATTTATTTACTTGTTGGTTTATTTTACAAAAACAGTGTGAATCAATTACAAAATGGATTATAGTAGTTTTTAAAATTGTGTTTACAATTTTAGAAAAAGAGCATTTAGAGGCAAAATGGAAATCATCTTCATTTTCAAAAAAGAAATTAGCACATCTGATATGTTAAAATGCATTACTGCAAATTCGAACCTTTAGACTGGCTCATTTAGTAAAAAAATCAGTTACAGTTCAAATAAATGAATTTGTTAGAATATGGATATATGTCATTCTAGCTTTAGTGTAAATTTTTGATTAGTCAGATTAATTTATACATTAGAAACTGCTTATAGTGATCTATGAAATTAATCATTTTAAGCGGATGATCATTCTAACCGATTATTTTCTTCTTCATGTCTCAGGCAGATTACTGTCTAACTGACATTTGTATAATTATTACATGAATATAAGATAATAAAACGAACAGCGTCGCTATTTCCTTAATTTTATTGACAATTTCAAAATACAGTACAGCTGTTTCAAAAGCTTTTCAAATTACAGTCCTGTAGAAATTGAACAGAACAGAGTATATTTCAAATATAGTATAATATAGTACAGTACATAATATTCAATTAAATTTTATTTGTACAGCACATTTTCACAACGTTACATTGTCTCAAAGCATTAATTGTAGTTTTGCTGCTGTGTCTCAGTTTCTTGTTTTTGGCGGTTTATCATAAGCTTTGATAAGTCTATATTTGTAATTGAGAGAAAATTACTTTCTTTTTCACGTCATGATTTCTGTGCACGCAGTATTAGCCTAAGGTAGCTAGCCAGAAACCGACGGGTTAATGCAAGGCAAAGTAGGGCAAATAAAACAATAAAAAAGAATTACCGCAGTTTTAATTTTTTTCCATATGTTGTCATGTTTAAAAAGACTTAAAATGAACATGGAGTGCTTGATTACTACAAGCAAATTATTTGAACAGTATTTGTACAAGAATAATTCTGTCCCAAGCTTTTCGAACCATATAAATGGGTGATCACTATAACTATGATCACTATAAGCAGTTTCCACTGTATTTAATATATAAAAAATTTCATAAATGCATGGTCATCTTATGAGAAGTGAGTGAGAACAGACTCTTGATAAGGAGGCAACATGGAAACCCACACTACAGATATGGGGCCGATTTATCTCAAAACGCCAAGCGTATCCAGCACCTAGTAGTGGCTGCCCAGGGCATCATAGGAGGTGGGCAAGTGTACCAATTAGTCTTAAAATGTGCAATTATCTCACATGTTCCCTGGGACCATGGTTCAAACCTCTGATGAAACATCAGACCGTCACCAAAAGCAAACCTGTGAGACATCGGCCTTAAAGCAGAGTGGATCAGTCTGGGTCGGCAAAATCACGAGGGACGGCGACAGGAGCAGCACTGACACTGGTGGCGAGACTCAGAAGTCAGAAATTGGGAGGCGTGGCCGCATAACCTGCCACCTCCATCGTTAACCGTAACAAAATAAAAGCAGAAATAAACAGAGACAGGATTAGCACAAGTCCCCCCAACTTGCTGCGCCTGTGTGTTTATTTCCTCATTTAAGGACAGGTGGCCTGTCCACGAAGTGGGATGAATGGATAATGGACAGACTGTGGATGGATGCACTAGAAAAACAGCGTTCAGAGACAAAACGGAAAGTAATACTGGCTTTTTGAGGAGTAAGAAAGCTGCTGACAGGCTGTTAGGACAAGCTCTCGCGTTGGGTGCGTCACCAAAACAAACGAAACAAAAAAAAACTGATAAATCATAATAAACAAATGCAGAATCCCGAGTGGATACAGCAGGAGAGTGGGAAGGGAGGGGGGGTGATTCGTTCATTTCGTTTGTTTATTTTACCTGAAGAGGTGTTACAAGACATTTCATCTGCTGCAACGAAGACGAAATGATTTCTGCAAGAGAAGATAAAATTCACAATACCGCTAGCTGTCTGAGGATCGACAGAGGGGCGTGGTCGACGGTCAATAGACTTCAAATCATAAGCAGCCCCCACACACACGAAGGGCCGGCCACGCTTAGGTATGGAGTAACGACATGCGGCACTGGAATACTCATATGGAGGAAAACGAAAAACGACAATAAGCAATAAAACAAACAGCTTTGCACAGAACACATGACTGGGGTCGGGTTCTTTCCTGGGAGATGGGGGCCGATTCACCAGCTAAAAGAGCTCCTCTCACCAGCTGTCCCGTGTCCAGAGGTCCGCTCAGGCCTGCAGAACATGTGCAGGAAGGTGTCTGCACATCTTGACAAGGGGGGGGGCCTGTGATTTTACTGCTCGCCCCCACGGAGCTCACTCAAATCTGTGCATCTTGTTCTCATCATTGATAAAGTTTGCAGAGCAGTAAACGATGGACAAGCGTCCTATTCGTCTATTTACACTCTGACAGGGTGTAGGAGACATAATCGAATGGCACAGAGCACAGCTGCGTGGTCATGCGTGCGAGTGTGAATCTATCGACGACTCTGAAGTCAGGAAGCCTGCAGGTGGGGCATTTTTCAGAATTTTTACATTTCTACAGGGTCATTAAAGTAATCACCTGTGGCGAGTGGGGCTGGGGTGGGGGGGTCTAGCATTGAATTCCAGGCACACAATTGATGGCTCCAATCCCAATTAGATGGTGATTTAGCCAGTTCAGTTTGGCGCAGAGCATCAGCCCCGTGTAGCTTTCATACTGAATCGGCCCCCTCGGTGGCGCTGTGCCGATCACTGCCCGCAGTGTGACGGGTACGCCGCCGCACCAAGACACATCGTCACCACGGAAACACAACACCGTGTGATACCAACATGCACTTCCTAGAGCACAGACTATGGTGTCAATGCACAGACGAACCCATGCGCCGTAGAGAGCATGCTCACTGTCACCGCTTCATGGAAGGGGAACAAAAAACTGGCAACAGACATCAAGACCCCCCAGGGGCCTTCGGATGAGCCAGCGGACGGGGCCACGGGCCGAGCGAGTGCCTCCTTACGGGAAGGGGGGGCATGCAAGTGGTGGGACAACACTGAAATGAGTAAGCACACCATAAATGGCTGTCAGCGTTACTCTGTGCACTTTACACGGCATCACACTTCCTTTGTACATCTACTGATGCCCCTGCTCTCCTTATCTATTGTGCTATTTTGCAGCCTTATTTTGATTGCTGTTTTGTTTTAATCATATTGTCTTTTTATACTATTCTGCTTTTCTTTGCATTACCTTATTCTGTGCACAATCCTGGAAACAGGCAGAAAAGCATTTCACTATGCGGTGTATGACTGTGACAAAAATAAAAGTTAAAGGCTACGCATAAGCTCCGTGTTCAGATTCACGTTTTATAACGCATGCAAGTTCATTCTAAGATAATTCTATTCCTCTATTGGCTTAAAATATAAATGTTAATGAACAAAGATATGTTCCTATGAGAAGATTTTAAATACTGCAATTGATGTTCCATGTAGCACTTTTAATGGAGGATAAGAAATGTAAACATTGGGGAATGCAGATCATTGTTCTTAAAAACCAGTGATGGCAACAATGACATCACTATGATTGATTATTTAATTTGTTCATTTGTGTTGCAACTTCAAACAGATGGGGTCTGTCTTGTCCTCACTCTTAACGTAAAGATGTGCTGCTTGGGGACTCTGCGCCTGTCATATGGTCATGTGACATAGGCGGGATCCGCCCCTTAGCAGTTAGTGAGCCAGAAAATACAGATCAACAGAAAATTTTGTCCTTTCGATTTGACTGCAAGGCTTTACCTGTCATAAGAGAGGTCAGATAAAGTAAGACTTTCTCTTCTCTATAAATTAAATGTCATTAAAATGTAAAGGCTTTTCCCCTGTCGAGAGACTAATAGACATGATTTTAAAAAGCTCAACAACACAGACGCCAGTGGTATGAGTTCAATCAGGAGTAATGTCAGCTGACTAGTCTGGCATCCATTGCATTCTCTGCTCTGTCTGCTAGAGGGAGACACTTGCTCTCACACCCACAGCTTACAGTTTCTATTAAGGCTGCTATGCACAGGAACCCCGTTACTGTGCCCATTCAGCGTCGTGTGCCTATGGCTGATCAGGGGACAAGGACAGGAAAGAGGTCAGCTAGCTGATCTTCCAGGGGCTTGACAAATAATGGACATTCATAAATAAACCCTGGGAGGGTGACAATGGCCAAAACAATGACACGCGATCATATTAGCACAGACATCATGTTAGGAAACACTGTGTTCGAACCCTGACTAAAAGAAGAAGCATTAGACATGAGCGAATCTGGTCCAACTAAACCCAGCTGGTATCACATGAGAACTGAAGGAGGCTAAATTCTGGTCCAAAACCCCATGAAGTGCATAATACAATAAAAAAGGACTAACACAAGGTCACAGCACTGAGTATGTGGTGTTGAGCAGAAGTCTAATTAATACGATGTCGGAAATGGAAAATTACTGTATTGATTATTAAAACAAATTGCTTCTTTCACATGTGTGAGGAATTTTAAGTTTGGGTGAAATTTAATATCACAAGCAGAAAAAAAAAATCAATAAGCTCTCCTTGACTTGTATAAATATTTTTCAGCTGACATCACTGATGAGACACCTAGCGTGTGCCAGACCTGCTCATTCATGGCATCTAAGAACACCGCTTAACATAATGAAGATTCTGCTTCATCCCCATGGACACCGTGGAGGGACAGGAGAGAAGCCCAGAGGAAATCCTTAGAATGGCATAAATAACAGTGAAACCCAGGAAAAAGCACATTTGTCGATTGCCTGATAGCGCTGAGTGACAGAGCACATCAGCCAGGTCCAGCTGAGGGTGGGAGGGGAATCAGCAGGGATCTGACTCTAGTTTCACAGGTTCTGTCATGTGCCTGTGAGCTACTTGCCTTGCTCCTCATCCTGGTTCTTAGACCGCCTACAAAGTGTAATCTGATTGGCGGCTCAAAAAAAGGGTGGAGTCAGCAGAGGCGTGAAGCAGGACCGAAGTTTTCTTGCTGGCTGGCAAGACATTAGGCAGCCAGATTCAGATGCTGAACGGTAAGATAGAGAAAAAATGGGTGATAATAGCGGGTAAAATTAGCAAAAATCTGAATACTTAAAAATAATATTAACATTACACAATGTTACAGTTTAGATTTGCATCTTTCGAAAACTTTGAATACATTTAAAAATATTCAGTGGCGGTATGTTTTATTCACGAGATAAAAAGCACTGGTAAACAGCAAGAAACTGAAAAAAAAACCAGCATGCTGAAAAAATGTATAAATATCGAGGCCAAATGTGCATCAGTCTAAAATTGGTGATAAAAATAAAACGTGAGAAAAACTGAGGGGGAAAAAAAAACACGGTGTGCATGACGGATTGTAAAGCACCAACAAACGAAGTCATCCTGATGCCGACGTACAAACAAGCCTCCGACCCACAATCTGGCCACAAAAACAGCACTTCCGAAGTTCATTTGACAAAGTGCCCCTACTTCAAAGGACAGACTATCCGTGCACCTTCATCGTCCAGTCATCGGGGATGGCCTGACTTCCCGAAAACAGAACTTGCTGCCATACCGCCCGTCAGACGACATTTGGACGAGTCCTTAACAGTCTCCATGCAGGATATCGAGGTGGCATGCATGCTAACAGCCAGGGAAACCCAACGACCCACAATTGACCTCGCATGCACAGTGGGGTGGGGGTGGAGCGCCGTAACCGGGGGAGACAGAAACTGAGAGCAGGCGTGACCCGTTCCGAAGTCTTAGCGCTTGCAAACAAGCCCAGCGACAGCCCAGGCAAGGGATGGAGTGGCAGCTGATTGGGCCGGTCGTGCAACCTGAACCCGGCTTTGTCTCCCTGTGACCGAGCGAGTGGCTGCCTGTGCATCACACGGCACCCAGCGCACTGCCTACAAATCATCCAGCCAACCCCTCGCAGGGGACAATCTGGGGCTCAGGTAGGACACCCGCCGGGACAATCTGGGGCTCAGGTAGGACACCCGCCGGGACAATCTGGGGCTCAGGTAGGACACCCGCCGGGACGCCGCAGCGGCTTTTGCTGGAGGGGCTGGAGTCCCTCACGGAGACTCAGTCATAACTCAAAAGGGTTGTTTCCACCAAATAAAGATGAAGTAAAGGGCAGACATTTTGGACAATAATAAAATTGGACTGCGATAAACAAGTAAACAAGTTGCTGAACATTATTGACTATCGTCTAAAGTTAATGAATGTTTTGAGCATATGACAAAAATGGAAAGGAAGCAGACTTACGAAAACAAAAGCATGAAATAAAGTGAATAATTTCAGTGGATCCCTGCTAATTAAGCTGGATGTGAACAGAGGAGTAGAATTTGCCAATTTGCCTTGCAGCGAGTACAGAGAACATAGGACTGGTGGTTCAGAAACTATATTAACAGAATATAATACATTACTGAGCGCTTTAAATGTTTAAAGAGTCATAATGTATTACAATTAAATATGCAATGTGTGAATCTAAATTTAAAATTAACTTTTACTTCTTCTTCTACATATTTAACCAAACTCATTACCGAGTTATTCTTTTTTCATTATTAGAGCAATATATGTATTTTTTTAAGCATAATATATATTTTTTTTCTAGAATGAATTAGTAAGACTATATCTGAAAAATAATAATTACATTTACAAAAAAGTAATGCTATCAAAGGGAAAGAATTTCCATGCCTGTGAATTTGTACAGCATCAGTATCAGAGATGGCTCAGAATGCCCATATGCAGCCACTGCATATGGGCCCTCACTGGCTAAGAAGTGGAATGTCAATTAAGTCCTCCAATTGGCTACACTCTTTTAAACCCTAGAATTCCATTGGCTGGAAATTCTCCCTGGGTGTGAGCAGGGCAGTAGAGAGAGATGACATGGATGAGGTAAGGCCCGCCCCTTAGACTTACAGCTATGGAGAGGGCATTTCCTCCCTGGGTGTGGATTTGATTCATTGGTGCAAACATGTGGGAGCGTGTCGGGTAAATGCAGCTCTGGCTGCAAAATGACGGAGGTTAAGTGACTCAAACTCAGTCTGCAAATTGGACCCCCCCGCCCCCCTCCACCCGCTGGACACTAGACGTCTTATTACTTTATCTACAGGAGTGTGGAGTCCATCCCACTATATTTTCCAGCTGCAACTGCCCCTTTGTTCCGGCGGCTTCCCGTCTGCCAGTTACAACCAGGGTGACATCTTGGCTGATTTAATCGGCCAATTATTGCCCTGCTCTCATGACTGCGCCTGGATCGAGAGATGGTGTCCTGCCGATAAAGCAGCTTGGCCATAGGGGCGCGAAGACGGGAAGCGGGCCGGGTGGGGTCACTGTGGCGGGTGCGAGGCGGGTGCGGCGGGGAGGGAGGGGGGCATGTCTTACCTGTCGCTGTAGGCAGTAGCAGTGGCAGCAGCAGGCTGGGCGTATCTGTACGCAGTGTAACCACCCTGAAACCACGCACACACACACACACACACACGCATGTTTGCTCTGACCTGTGATGACCAACCTCCCCCCCCACCCCCACCCTAACCCCCACCCAGCAGCGTAACAATCCTCCTATGGCTTTCAGTACTCCCGGGGGTGGGGGGGCACAGACAGATGCACACCAAGCCCTTATTTTTAAATGCCCAAACATCATTCACGATAACAGAAAGCGGATGTGGTGGCGCCCCCTCCTGTTGGAGAGAGTGTAAATCAGCGGCAGCGATACACTGCGGCGATTAGATCCAGCTGCCAGCAGCAGCATATGCCGGCCTGGGAGGTGCTGAGAGCCGGGGCTGCTTGTTACGCCGCCGCCCCACAACACTATAATCACACTGGCACATTTGTTAAAGGTGTTAAGGAAATTCTGAATTAATTATGCAAATCTCATTACGGGGGGAAACAGTTGGCTAATTTTATCATGTGCAACAGTCACGTCAGCTGCTCAATTAAGCATACGGGACAAACGAGGCTGGCCGGTGAGCAGGGGGTGGGGGCCGCTGTGCCTGGCCTATCAGATGGGGCACGCTGTGGTCCCACAGACCAGGGGAGGTGGAGTCTCGGCATGTCGGATCAACAAAGAGGCCGCTCCTCGCTATGTGACGGCTTGGCCCGGGCTTCAGGTCCCTGAAGCTCTCAGAAACGCAGCCCTGTCCTGTTCAAGATCATTTAAACCCTGAAAATGATTCACCTGCAGGCTCGGTGGTGCCGTGGGAGACGGCAGTGCCACCTGCCACACGACTCCTCACACGTCTGCACCTACGTGCCTGTGTGACCACGATAAACTCTACGGGGGATCTATGCCGTCCGTCGACAGCAGGCGGCAGACCGTGAAAGCCATATGTCTGGACCTGGCGCAATTTAATTACAATGTTTTGCTTTTTTTTAATTATCAAAGCGAATCAGTTTAGCCTTGTGGTCCAATGATGAAATTATCTTCACCTCAAACAGTCTGGCCTCCGAATGCAAGTATTTCATTAGGACAAAACGAGACGTATGGCCTCAATCTGCGAATCCTGATCAAGGTTTAAAACGGCAACATGTGGTTTATAGACGTGCTTTTTGTCATCTCCTCCTCTTCTGGAAAGGAGGCAATTGGAAGAGGTGAAAAGCCACTCTATACGCATCGAGCCAAGATGGCCGGCTGGCGATCCAGCCACAGAAGAGCTTTGTCCGCCATGTCACCGAGAAGGGAATGGACCTGGGACGGCTCCTCCCAGATCTACAGTGCTGAGATTTCAGCACGTTAATATGTGTACACATTCTGAAATCTGATATATACCAATAGCATCCTCTGTACGGAAACTGGGGCTGGGAACAGACACATCCTCCATTGCCAGCAACAGAGTGTTTTGTCTGGTGCCACGAAACCACCCCCTATGCAGAAATCACCATCAGCGTCACAGAACCCCCCCGTCTGTCCCCAGGCTCCAGAAATGCCAGTGCCTGAATGAGTATCTGCCATAACTCAATTTCCCCAAGCTCATCAAAAATTTACCACGTTTACTTTGATGGGGCTCCGCTCAAAAACGTAAATGCGGCTCTCTGGATGCTGCGAGTGAATATGCACCGTCCGTGATGCCGATTGGTCTTGCCATGCACAGTGGGCATCCCGGCACTAACGGCAGGAGGGGGCGCGTATCTCCCGCAGATCCATCAGCCAGCACCACGCGAGTCCGGTCCCTCTCTGGCTCATCCAATCACGTGCCAGGCACCCATGGGTTATGTGGCATTTTGAAGTCGCTGGACACTGGTGGCGATCCGAGTGTTTCCAAGAGCACGTCCAATTCCGAGAGCGTTCCATAGATGTCCCCTTTGCGGCCGGCGAGTCTGCGGAAGGGCGCTGTAAGAACAGCCACAGCCTTCATCTTTAACGTTCTGGCACTGCGGGATCATCGCCGTGCTTTAAACCCAGAGTCTGTGACACAGACTGGGGCCTCGGTGTCTGGGGGCCTCAGGGCCTCAGGGCCTGCTCCCACTGTACTTCAGATGCGCTCCTACTGCTGGGCTCCAGTATAAACACTCACTACAGGCCGCGCTCCAAAATCAAACTGACGATCATCGCAATGAAGTTCAACTTTCAAGCAGCCCGACACGCTACGTGACCCTCTGCACACCATCACAGGGCCGCCTGGAGAGCATCTGCTGCTTCACACACTTGTTCCTGCAGCGTCTTCCGACCATCCGAGCATCAAGATCACCGAGGCCTGTCTCAGGTCACAGGCGTAGCTCTGTCATTGCCGCTGCAAAGCTGCCCAACCAGTACCAGGACTTCCTGTTACAGAACAAATGTTCCAAAAAAACACCTGCCTCTCATTCTTGCATATTTGAGCCTGCAGTCACTATTTCTTGAACGGAACCAAAAAATTTTAACATATGTATAACTGGTGACGTTATAACCAGTTAAAATGCATTTACCGACGACCGCAACAGGCCAGACATCCTGCCAAATGGACCCTGTAGGAGAGGTAAGTGCCGGGACTCAAGACTTCCAACTGAAAGCGCAGATCCCGGACGGGAACCAGAAAGTGAGGCCGAAACACAGAAACGAGGCAGACACAATCCAAAACGAGATGGCAGTCTCACGGCACATCAGCGGTGTGGATCCGGCTAACCGAGAAGACAAACCTGAAAACAAGATGCCAGCTAACTCAGACCTTAACACTCCTGACAAGACCTCCGGTAACTAAACCCGCAAATCGGGAAACAAGACATTAGCAGACAGAACGGCAAAGGCGACGGGATGCTGGGAAACCCCCGACAGAGAGTGACCACGAGCCTGACCCCAAGCAGAGGCTGCTGCTCTAACTGTGATCACAGGGTCCTGGATCCAGTTCAGGTTAACAGCAGCATGGCTGTAGCGGGTAACTTATTAATATTTGAGTAGAATGATGGAGTAACTTAAGGTACTTTGTGCAATAATAAAATTCAGTGGGTGGCGTTTCTGTGCTAAAATAAATGGAGATTTAAAACGTATAGTAAATTTAAAGACACAGAAACTGTAGGTACCAGTCTGCAAATTTTCAAGGGTTGGGAGGTAGGTGTGGGGAGGAGGGTGAGGTGTGGCGGTAGGCGTGGTGTGTGTATGGGGGGTGGGGGGGTAAACAGCATGCACATCAAGTCATACTTACATAAATATCTGCACCATAAAATCCATCCTGGTATACAACACTGCAAAGATGCAAACACACACACGCACACACACACACACACACACACACACACACACACACACACAAAAACAAAAACATCCATATTAGTGCATGTCCACATGCAAGCGTCACCAACCCCTGCATGGCCGAGGTTAGTTCAACACACAGAACAGCAGAAACCAAACACAGGAAGGACTTGGCAAGCACGCCTCGTTTGGTGAGGATAAGGAGGCTAGTGGGTCCCTGCTTTAATCTGCTAAACGGCTCATCCTCCCGCTCGAGTGCAACCCTATTTCCGTTTTAGTAATGCCCACAGATTTCTGGGGGATTTTCTGGGGGAGTACTGCCGCCCCGAACACACTCATGCGTGTCAGCACTCTCTGAAGCTAAGGGAAAGACGTGTGCTCTCTCCCTGATAAATCTACACTGATACGGCAGAAACCCCGGGTCGCGGCCCAGATGTTTAGACGGCGGCACGGCACAGAGATGAGGATCGCGGGCCCAGTGACGGCTGAGTAAGCCGCAGTGCCCTCACACTGCACGCCGGCTCACACCTACGTTTGCCCATGCATGGCACCGAGGAGCCTGACACGACGCATGCGTGGGATTCGGTTTGCGTCCATTTTTTAACTGTATGAATAACACAACACCCCTCATGAGGCCGCAGGACTCAGATCGCAGGAGTCGGACATGTTTGTTTGTGCTCCCCTGCATAACAGTTTTAAATGCCATGTCACAATCTGGCAAATATGATTTATGACTGCAGAGTATGTGCCTCTAACTATGATTAGTGATGTCTCACGGTATAAGTATTTCTTCAGAATTATCTATAACCTAATTACTTTACCAGTTCCTTCAATTACCTAATGAGTAATGCTTCTGGCAAGTGATCAAGTTAAAAAATGCTGTCAGACTTGAAAGTTGAATTCCGTGCAAACTTTGTCATTACAGAACTATTCACTCTTTTAAAAAATGAAGCTTACTTTGTTTTAATCTGGAATTTTAAGTTAAAATAACATTCAAATTAGCAATATGCTAATTTTCTGGCTCGATCGCAGGCATGTGTTAACATAATTAGGTTTTCACAATTTTACTAAAGTTATGGAAATATTCTGAACTGTAAATTATTTAAAAATTTCACTGGATGGTTGCAATATTAATGGCCAATTCACAGAAATTTAAAATAAAAAATGCTTTTAAATAATTTTATTGCAAAATTATGTTATCCATATCACGGGAGAATAAAGGATAAGAAAGTAGATTTAGCTAAGCTCATTTAGACATTTTTACAATGAATTAACTCCATCTAGCCTCCTTGAGCACCGGATGCTTGCACCCATAAACATGGGGAAAAAAAATAAAATCAGTCCTGCACCATTTGCAGCTGCATGATTCCCGCTGCATCCATTCTCAGAGAAAATTTACATAACAACATGTGACATTAAGAATGCTTTCAGCCACCGACCGTGACAGTACAAATTACACTCATTTTTCATTACTTACTGCAAGGTGCACATCTTCAGGCATTCAGATTGGTCACATGCTGCGCGGCTTTCCGTGGTGAGGCAAGACCAGCATGCACTGCGCCACAACGCGCCCGGCAAAGCTCTCGTGAGGGGTGGTGGCAGGGGAGAGGTCACTGGGGGGAGGGGGGATGTGGTAGGGGCGGGGCACGATACTCACCCCCCATAGGCGGGGATCGGCGGGGGAGGCGCCGCGGCCCGGAACGTGTTATAGACGGTGCGTCCTCGGCCTCTTAAGTGGGCTCCCCGGTAAGCAGCTGCTGCCGTCGCCGCTGGATACGGGAAGCCTGGCACTACAGCGGACATGGGGGGGAGGGGGGGGCATTCAGATGGGGATTCGACCTCACACCCCCAGCAGGGAGCTGTCTAGCCACTGCAGGGCAACAGAGTAACAACAATATGCCAAGGCTTATCACTGCATTAATATGCTAACTTTCATACTTAAACGTTCCACTGGCACGCAGGACATAAATCTGTGACAATGGCTCACCTTACATGCTGTCTGCTGTTAACTGTTACTTTGACAACCTGGCCCCGCAGAAATTTCTCTTGACTGCTATGTAGGTCTAGATATGCAAGCGCAACCAGAAGGGCCATACGCAGTGTCCAGCTATTTCTCAAAGACTGAAAAGGCAAAGACCCAATTTTCAAGGGTGGGATAACGCTTCGAAACTTCACAACCGTCATTAAGAGGGCGAAAGTGAAGCAAAACACTGCAGAAGGATAAATAAAAGCCTAGTTAAAAAAAAAAACAGTGACTGATACTTGCAGATAGCTGCAGGGCTTCTAGTAGACGTTTCAAATCTAGTCTCCGATATGCAGCGCGGGTCCACGGAAAGTAAACAGCGCGGCTATATTGAGCATTAATATTTACAAGGTAAACAGCTTGGATGATGCGCTTTCATTTCACACGGACGCCGGAGCGCAGGATAGCAGCGCATTTCGCCGGGAGAGACCGGCGAGGGGGGGGCATTAACGGGCGAGCGGAAGAGATTAAAGGGAGCAGATGTCGGCCACCACAGGAGGCGGGTTCGCCACCCGCCCCAGCCGTAAAGTGTATACAGCCCCTTTTATGGAGTCATTATTTTTCTCATTTGTTTTGTGTGGATGGTTCTCGGGGAGGGGCTCCATATGTCTCCCCTCGCGGGGGACGTGGGACCCCCTCGCACGGAAACTCAGTTCTACCGCAGACACCCCCACTTGACGGAAGCGGCCCCCTGCTTTATTGCATTTACTCACACTTATTACACTTGAACGTGGGTCTCGTTAGATCGCCGCTAAATTATCGCCGCGGCTAACTCGCATGCTAGCGATGCCTTTTGCCCCCGCGGCGAGTCCAGTGAAATTCATCTGCACCAAAGCAATTTTGCTAAAGTGCCTCAGCTTGAGGGTGCAACAGCACAACCTCCACCGCGGCTCACAGCCGAGATTCCGAGGGTCAGCCCAGGTCTTGCTGGGGGGAAATGGATTTGGGACACATGGAAAAGTGAGCAAAGTCCATGAGCACATGGAAAACGGGCTCCGTGTTGTGCGGGGGGAGGGGGGCACTGGCAGCTTTTCCGCTTTGCATAATTCTACAAAATAACCACTTTGCTAAGAGCACAGTTTAGGGAGAGCCTCCTTCGGTTCTGGCCACACTGAAAAAAAACAGCACATATGCATATGTGTGCGTGTGTGTCTGTGTGAGAGAGAGCGTGTGTGGTGTTTGTGTGTGTGTCTGTGTGAGAGAGAGTGTGTGTCTCTGTGTGTGTCTGTGTGTGTCTCTGTGAGAGAGTGTATGTGTGTGTGTGTGTGTGTGTGTGTATGTATGTAATCCCCTCATATCTGACAGCGGCCCCAAAGTTTATTTTAATGAGATTCATCCCTGACTTGGCTCCTGCTTCCCTTCCTTGGGTCTGGCGTCCTTCATCCCTAAACCGAGACCTGCATTCGCGTTAGAAATAGACTGCCAATTACCCGAGGGGGGTGGGGTGTCCCGCCATTATTCGCTGCTGCTATGGAATCTCCAGCTGTGGCCGCATTATGGGAAGGAAAGAGCCAATGAATCTTCCCTCATTTGTTTCTTTTAATGCGGCTACAGCTGTTTAATCCCTCTTCCTATTATAACAGCAAACGCCCAATAAAGTACGAGAATCGGCCTCTTCTGCCCCACATTGTTTGGCTCCAGATGCTGCTATCATTTATTTATTTATTTCTTATTAGAAAGTCGAGATGATGGACGAGCACTCACTGTGGTCCTGATGTTATACCGTTTCCCCTATAATCCACCTGACTCTTCCATACGCTCTTACAGATAATGTGGGATATTTCTGGTCCGGTTAGATATGGCCACTATTCACATAGAATGATAAATAAAATAATATACACTTATACGCCAGGAACTGGTATGGGCGAAGGCACCATTTGGCTAATTTCAGCGGACTGCAGACGGCATGCTCGCTGATGGATAATGCCTGTTCCGTCTTCCCAGGAAGTAAATAAACGGCTTTGAAGAGCGCATAATATGCAAAGGGATCCCATCCTGCTGAAGCCGAACACTTACTGTCCGTTTTTTAATCCGTAAGAGTCTTCACATCACAGATGTTAAAACCGCTCTCAGGTACCGATTTAACGTCATTTAAATATATTCCGCTCCTCTTTCCCCGGTTTAATTAATAACACTTAAGGCTGCCGTGAAGTCCCCTGAATGAATAACTACCCAGCTCTACTCTCATTTAAACTATTAGTTTAATTATAGAACTTAACGCACATCTAATCAGAAAATTAAGCATTGAAGTTAAAAAATGAAGGTGATTAATAAGCATATCAGACAGTTTAATCATGCATTAGCCAGTGGCTGCTGTTCCCCACCGCTGATCTGTGGGAAAACTCCCGGCTGCAGAGCGACACTGTCACCAGAGACCCGGATGTACATCCCAGACGAATGCTACTAACCCTAACCCTGTGAGTTATGGCTGTTTGCAATATGCAAAAGCCGGTGTTATTCGGAGAACCAGAGGCAGAGGCGCGAACCCCCTACATGTCAGAAATAACACAATATGCGGCAAATAAATTTAGTCTATCCTGACAAAAAAAAAATGCGTGATGATAGCCAATATGCCGGCCAGATGACACATTAAATTCCAGGTAGTGGATGGAAATTCTGTTAATTGTTCTTTCAACAGCTTATCCGGAGAAACTCTGAAACCCACCCTCAGGCAACAGGGGTTCACCCACATTGGGATATGAGTCCATCATAGGGCACACATCCTACATTTACAGGTATCGCTCATTCCGACGACTTCAGGGGTGGGATTTGAACCTCCGGACGCAGAGGTGTGAGACAGCAGTGCTGTCCCCCCGAGCCACCAATTAAACCTGCATGAAATTAAGGGATTATTAAAATCTGACAGAAACGGAAAATCATGCGGTTTGGTGGCCGGTCGTGTTTTAGGGCTTCAGAGGATCTTCTGCCCTATAAGCATTCAGTCGTTCTGCAGTAGCAGGAGGCTGAGGGGCTGGGGAACAAAGCGGCCTGCAGCTCCACACGCCTCCTGCTTTGCATGGTGGGAGCAGTTATGATACCTGAACTGCTCTCCCGCCTCCGTATCTGCATATCTGAATATCATGCGATCGACCCGGAGATTCTTCAGGAGGTGAATTTCACAGAACCGCGCCCGGGCTCCGCATTCAAGGCACACAGGCACCCCCCCTGTCCGCTGGCAAACCACCGGCTGCCTGCCCCTCTGCGTCTCCACGGTACAGAGGAAGTTAAGTCATCCTTGGCTGCTATTCCGGGCCCAAATCCTACGAAACTTTCCAGGTGCAAATAAAAATCTAAAGGATATTTTTTCCACTTCGTAGCAGTCCAAAGGCATACCTTAGACAAAAATAAAACCGGGAATAAAAAAATCCAGGGCTGGACTCTGGCAGGCACCAAAAGTGTTAAACGGGACCATAATTCCCTCTCTGCACATGGACATTAACACTCAAAGGAGCGTTTGTGTGCAGAAATGCCTGCTAATGTATCTCCAGTACGTCCTGAAGGCGCGCCATGGGATCGACGCCTTGACTCCCCCGCATTTCGGCTGGCTGCCTCATAGCCGCTGAATCTTAAACCCGAAACACGCCTCACCCGGCGCATGTCTGCACCCTGGCCGACCCCGGGAGCCGGCGGCTGACCCAACCACGAGCGACGTGGCTCTATCCTGTGGGTGCCCTGTGGGCAGCGGACAGCTCCGCGGCGGAGGCAGATGTCCGAGCGGGATTTAGAAGCGCGGCCATGTTTTGTTTCTCTCCTCCTAGGATATGAGAATTGCTCCCGCGGATCAGGTTCAGGCCAATTTGAAAATCGATAATCGCGCTTTCTGCCGAGGCACCCAGGTTCCTGGAATGTCACAAACCCTCCCCCCAGCTGCAAGCTGCATACTGCTCTAAACACGGGTTAATTCTCTTCAGACTCAGGCTGAAAACACTGTTTTTATAATAAAGGATAACAAATCTCAAGCCAAAATATCAAATATCTCTATCTGAATTGCTGCATTTCTCTTTTTGCTGGAGAATTTTCAATTGATTAAGTTCTTTCCTTGAGGTGTTTTTTTGGCACTCAGACTCCCAGAATCCTCCTGCACGGCGCGTTTTCATATCACCCATTTGCCGTGCCTCACCTGCCCGATGCTCGCTCTCCGTCCTCCTCCAGCTCTCCCTCTACAAGCGCTCAGTGGATGAAGTGACTTATGTAAATTTGAGTGCCGTATAATATGAATATTGTTCAATTTTAGCAGTTTATAGCTTCTGCCGACGGGTTATTTGAACAGAGCCAAGCCATTGGACGTGATGTATGACGGGTTTGCGCCCCGCAGTGAAGCTTGGGATATCGCAAGATCTGTCATACAGTCACCCTCCAGACAGACTTACAGATAGCTTGTTTTCCTCTCTAAACAATACAAATTCAATATTTTAAAAATGCAATAAGACACAATTTTCTGACAATCCAGTCAGAAGGGTCTGCTTTAAAAGGCCCAGATGCTAAGAATGATCCTAGGAGCTGCTGAGGGCTGAGACATCCGAGCCGAAGCCAAAACGAAACAGGCGGTGGAGGCATTTCGGCCGAAAGGGAAGCGGGGCGGCACAGCGAGATGGGAGCCAATCGATACCGTGCCATTTCACAATTAACAGATTGTGCACTGAATTAGGAAAACGATTGTCTAAAGAAATGGAAAATATTGATTTTAATTTACAAAATATATTCCAAGCCCCCCCCCCTTGGTGCCCTTGTACAAGGTGACAATTAGATTTTTCTTCTCATTTTCCTGCATTGTTCCCAAAATCATAAAATCTGGATATTTTTCACCATAATGGCAGGGTGTGATTATGGTGGGGGGTGGGGGCCGGATTAGGATGGCTAAGGAGAGTAATGAGCTCACTGATAAAAGCTAACATACCCCCCCATCCATTCATCCGCTGTACATTCAGGTTTATAAAGTCTGTGTGTGTGTATGTGGGGGGGGGGTTAAGCTGTTTCTACTCAGTCATCCAAACGTTACAGGTCTCCTGCCCTTTCCACACAGCACAACAGCTGGGTAGGTAAACTTTGGGGCCAGGGGCAACACCCCTCTGTGGAGGAACGCAGAACTTCAGGTACATGCCCTGATCTACTAACCGCTGTCACTGCCACACCACCATCACCGTAGGGTCACAAACAGGGCAAGGCATGTTTTTGTAACACCTTATCCGGCCTGCTCTAATCCTCAAGACCCATCATTCATACGCATCTGGATAAGCACAGTGCCGGCCCCACCTCCTCCACCCGCCGATATGGAAGCAATTAAAGCACCAAGTGAGCGTGCTGGCCTGCCGTACCCCTGCCCCGTGGCACCTGGGGGGCACGTCGATCCAGATGGTTTCCTTATCGCTCGCTAAAACTCTTAAAGGGTGTCATGTGCCCGTCACTTCTGCTTTTACTCTGGACCAGAATCTGATGCAAAGCCCTGCCACATTCCAGGGCGTCCGTGCAGAAAGAGCGGTGGGACAGAGAATTCGCATAAGACATCACCGTATGAGTGTACTGGCTCCACCTGCACGGAAACAACTGCAGTGTTTCTCAAAATACGCACTTGACCTTACTTGTGTTCTCGTGTATCCGATTTACGTCATATTCTACTGCCGAGGACCGGTTCTAATACACAAGAACAGAAGTGCAAGAGGATGGTGAAAACCCTCAGATGTCGTTCTTGCCCCAAATATAAAGGATACATCAGTTGCATCCACGCCAAACAAGACCAATGCCATGATTCACTGCGCCCCAAATTCATTCTTGGAAGACAGGTTAGTAACACCAGTCTTGCCAAGACCACAAGTACGATCTTCCCATTCTTGGTATTGAGAAACACCCCTGATGTCACCTGTGGTCAGACCAATGGCGATCACATGCCTAGAGTTGAAGCTCTCACTGGGCCACACAGTAACTGTTACTTAAGGTGTTCAATACTTAAGTTACACATTCTACACATAACATGGTGGATTCACCAGGATCGTCTGTGACTTACCTGCATAGAATTCTGGGCTGTAAACTGCACCCACCACGGGATTCAACTTCCAGCCTGGAGACAGAGAAACATCACCTTAACTACTGCGTTCCTGAAATTCTGTCTATTTTTAACGAAAGTAAAATGACAGCCGTCAAACATAGCGGAACTCCCCTGTGTGCCAAGAAATCGGCTCAAGCCGTCAGCATATTCAGGTCATATAGAGATACCGGGCAGTCGAGGGGAATCCATCCATCAGATGCAGGGAAGAAGGTTGAGGAGACATGTGATGGATCTCGCTCAAACTTTAAGTTCCCCTAATGGGTTCAGAAATCAGCCCAGGGAAAAATCCCACAGGATATCAGATGATGCTAACTGAAGAAGGAGGTCTTCTCATTTTTCATCGACACTCTCACTCTCCCTCTTTTTCCAGTGTGCCGCCCACCCCACCCCCCCCCC
>JAODKE010000050.1:11374742-11388082 GCA_026779605.1 Mormyrus hasselquistii | reverse complement strand
GCAGACTACACAAGGCAGGGGTATATGCAGAATGGGATACCATTTTATTGCAGTGCACATACAGGCACAATCAGATTTAGACATGCTGATTTGCCTAGCAATATGTCTTCAACCTGCATGAGGAGATCTGCAGTACATGCAGAGAACATGCAGAAGAAGCCCCGCCTTGGGAGTGTTTAGCTGCAGTGCTGTCCTAAGCAACCGTCATGGCTAATTATACATTTTTAACATTCAAATATCTCATGATTTCATTTGACAGGATTAAATCCATCGAACGCACATACATTCGCATTAGGATAATACCGCAAAAGCCCACAGTATACACATGCATTTCTGTGTATTCGATAAAACAAAAAATCTCCGCTTCAACCTGAGGGGTTTAGCTTAAACACTTGGCGAATCCACGCTTTCCCTGTCTCAGAGTCCTCCAGGGTCACGCGTCTGATTTAGGCTTTTAATTCTCTGCACTTTCCCAGGATATTGGAGAGCTGAAGTACAAACCAGCCTCTCCTACAAGACTCCAAATGAAGAGAAACTTTTCCCGCCATCAATCAATAATTCAATATACTGAAGATACTCAAAAGAAAGGTTCCCATCTGAAGGTGTTTAATTGCCCGGGAGACTGATGGATGAGGAATATTAATTAATTAGCTCATTTGCCGTCTTTCAGGATACAACAAAAGACTCGCATTGTTTGGCTGTAGTGCTATACGATTAAAATGCGTAAAACATGTAAATTCATACCCTACTGATTACAGCAAATTAGAGCTTTAAAGCTCTCTCTAGGCTCTGGACTCATTCATTCACACTCCTAATTTCTTTTTTTCTCCGACAAAGATGACTGACATGCCTGTTTCCAGGAGGAAAAAAAAGTGTTCATTTCACAAATGTAATTGGTTTAATGTGTTTAGTGCACTGGTGCATTCGTGTAGCTAATTAAAATGTCCCAATACCAAAAAGTTGATTGTGTTTTAGTGGAAAAAATATATTAGTCAGCAACAAGGGCGGAACTTTGGGTTGAGCACTGGCGAGGGGAGGGGGGGGGGGGGGCTTGGGATCTCCACACATTTAGAGGGGTGCAGGGGTTGTACTGGGCGGTTTTAATTATTGGGGGGGTTACCACCCCCCCGTAATTTACACCCATGGTCAGAATAATGATGAACACACTTATTTTCACACAAGTCCATACTAATTTTAACACAAGCATATGCGATCGATCTGTTCCTTGACTAAGTTCTCGGTAAATATTTGAACGCTCCTGAGGTAAATGGCAAACAGAAACGTGACCTGCTTTACTTGGGAAGATCCAAAATTATTGCACTCATTAATATTTTGGCAGAAACGTCTGCACAGTTTGGAAAATGTTAGCAAGCATTCACTCTTACTGCCCCGACTTCGCTTTTAAATGACGACAAATAAACCCACTTTTTTTTCTGTACTGTTGTTTTGTTTTTAATCTCATTCATTAGTGTACTGATGACTTCAGACTGCACTTGTTTATTTCTCTATTGAACTGCAATATTGTTACAAAAAATAGCAGAAAATAGCTTTGACTTTATCAAATTTAATAATTTGTTTCAGGTATGGGTCCACATAGGCAATATTTATAATAATAATAATAATAATAATAATAATAATAATAATAATAATAATAATCATCTGGGGAGCTACTGGGTAGCAACGGTAAGAGCTGATGACCGATTGCGATCATCTAAGAATGTCTGCAAAATCAACCTGTCTATCGCGATGGACTGCTTAGCGTCCAATAGAGGCACTGCGGCAGAAAGCCGTGAGTGTGATGAACCTGGTTATGGACGCGACTTTAATGACGCATACGGTAACTAAGCAACGTAACTTCAGACTCTGTCACGTCCCAACGGTCCCCGTCTTTAACATGCGCGTCAAAGGAAACTCCGCCCACAGACAAGATGCTCATAAGAAGCATGACAGAGGAGCGCAACTCTGATTCTGTAACTTACCGTTTGCATAAGGGTTGACTGTCTTTTTATTTGTCATAACCCGTGCTGTTGCGTTATTAACCTAAATATAAAAAAGGAAAATTAGCAAACGCCACATTCACTGCGATAGCCTGACCCAATTACGTGTTAAATGTATAATGGCATGCATTAAACTAATCAACGCACTTATATAATAAAACAACGAAACAAGTAAATTCCATTTCACTTAAAAAGCACTATCATATATCAATACTTAAAAAGACACACAAAGCAAATTAAAAATTGCGTATTTTCATTTTAAGAGATTTTTCAAGCATGCTTCATCTGTTCATGATAAAGTCCAAGAGAAACCAGAAGAAAGGAAAACAAACAATAGCCTATATATGAAGGGACATGCAGTGGAAGGGGGGAAGAGAGACAAGGGACAGACGTAAAAGAAAGAAAGAAAAACAAAATGTCATAAAAAGACAAACAAGTTTAGCATTGTGCAACATAAACTATTCAGAATAGAAGTGTCATTGGAAAAAGCAACATTTAGCATTCAAACACTTGGAACAAGAGCCTTTATTTCATCGCAATAATAATAATAATTAAAAATAAAAAAAAAAAACTCATTCCAGCTGAAACCACAGCTAACAAAGGATAAAAGGGGGTGCATTGTTTAACACAATATGGAGTTTACAATCTGAGTAAGATGTGCACGACTCAGGTCAGTCCGATCAGTGCCTCTGAGACAGCTAAACGTACACTCAAGTACAGGCGTACCAATGTAAAATAGCATCAAGAAACTGAACAAGTCAAAAAAATTCACGTGGTATCAGAGCTTAATACGTGAAACGGCAGATGGACTTCTCCACTTACCATTCGGCACCATCGCCCGCGTGTGTATGTGTACAGTTACCATGGTTACTGAGTGAGGGCCCTACGTGCTATCGTCGGAAAGGGGGAAAATGAGAAGGCAAAATATGCAACATCTTACTCAAAGACTACACCACTTAATATCGGAATCACTCTAGAGTCTAAAAAAAATAAACCAGCTGAAGACAGTGTTGAATGGGAAACAGGGGTGACAATAATCTCGATACAATCTCTAATGACTTTTTGATCAGCGCTTTGCGTGCTTTTTAAAAAAGATGCAGAGAAGCGTGAATTTGAGGGAAAATCAGCAGCACAGGCCGTAAAATTCAAATTTGGATGCAGTTCTTGTTCGACTTATAATCGTCTCCTGAAAGTATTCCTTGCGATCCCAATTAACACACGTTACGAGGATTTCATGCCCTAGTTACACGCCACCGCATATCCCTCATCAACCCTGTAATACGCTAACTAATCATAATTATACAATCGCTGTTTTTTTTTTTGTTCGTTTGGGAAGTTACTGCACCCACATTACTTTTAACATAGGAAAAAAATCATAGTTTCATTTATCTTTCTCAAGGTTGTACACAAATCATAACCAACTTAAAGAGCTTAAAGTCAGTAGTAGAAAAAAGCCTAGATCGACTCGCCAAAATTAAGAAAATGAATCGAAAATGAATATATAGGCCTAAGAGTCACCTTTTGCATATAAAACATAAAATAAAGTTAAAGAAAGAAACCATGAGGGAGGGAGGGATTTGCACGTGAAGAGACAGACAATGCGTCCAAAACGAAATGACAGTGAGAGCAGACATTTATTAAAAACGATGAGAAGGGAAACATCGGTAACATGCACCTCTATTTTACGGCCTTCAACCACCGTGCCGTGTAATTTCTCCCTGGCCCTGTCCGCATCGGCACTATTTTCGAAAGTTACGAAACCAAATCCCTGCATGCAGGCGGGAGAAGGGGGAGGGGGAGGAGAACAACATGCACATTATTAATTCAATCGCCGACCAAAAATGCCCGAGCGTTCCTCAGACATCGCTACTTCACATTTCTGCCGCTCTCCTTGCACTGTACATGCAGATTACAAAATGCCACACATGTGAGAGTGCCTCATTAAATCGGAACCCCTGAGAAAACCAGGTAATAAAAGCAAGTAACATCTCCCAAAAAGTCGTTAAAAGCAAAAAAAAAAAAAGAAAAGAAAATACCTGTAACATGTCATAACAGAAGAAAATAAACTCTACTGAAAGAAACAAATGGAATCGATATAAACACTGTTTGAACACAAACTTGTAAGACTGCAGTAGACAAGCCAACGAAAATTAAAACAGTCATTCTACATGCATAAATATTTTAACAATACAACTTAACACAACCCTGAAATATTCATATACAAAAACAAACCAAATCATTGAAAGAGAACTTAGGGTTGAAAATGAATAAAAACCAGATCTAGCCATATTCTTGTTGCCATAAACAATATAAAACACAGACAAAAAGTGTTAAACTATGTAAATATTTACAGTTGACAGGCAAACAAAACACAGTAACCTGTGCGATTCACGTTATAATTCAGTGTTTATTTCTCTAAATACAAGGATTATTAAAGAATCAGCTATAGACCATCCAATACCCTAATTAAAATCAAAAACATATATGCTAGGAATGTGTTTACGCTGTCATTTCTAAGTAAATCGATTCTAATCTGTCATCATCAGTTCCTGATACTGATCGTTCTACCATTTTTGTCCCATTTAAAAAGCACTTTTCCTGCCTCACTGACATCGAGGTGACAGAGCATGCAGAAGATGTGGGTGGATCACGTACCTTGGATCCTCGCTCATTAAAAATTATTTCAACATCTAAGATTTTGCCGAATTGCTGAAAAGAAACAGGGAAAAGAGAAGTTCTCACTCAATACGAAACACGAAAACACCGGAGACACTCATGTTGTTCGATTAAACTTCAGATGTGTGTACGTTTCCCAGACTCGGCTTGGCTGACATGTTACTTTTTAATTAAAAATGTCTCCTCAGTAGTGGGACCCGCACAGATTCAGTCAATGGTTCACATAAGTTCCGCTTTCTGTAGCCATGCATCCATGGCTGGGCGAGTATACGATTTAAAGAAACGCTAAGGGAATGAACGCCAAATACATATTGAGTATTTTCCCTCGGTTCTACTTCCCGTTGCGTCAATCACAGCCAGCGCGTGATGGATTCATACATTTCCCAGCGGGAATTTTACTGTCATTTACCGTAATATTTAGCCTTTCACAGTGCCAGGAATTCACGGGAAACCGAGGATTAATAACTGTGCCTTTTAATAAGCTTTTAATAGCCTGCCTTTTAACGTTTCATCAATTATGAATGGTGTTGTTACACATCAGTCAACAGAAGATTCATTGGCAATATGGGGTGCGGGTCTGAAAAAAAAAAGATTTCTAAAAGACGAAATTAAACTTATGCTCTTCAGAGTGTGTAAATATATCGAGATTTCGATATAATGACATGCCATAAATACGAATACTAATAAATGTATAGAAAATACATTTATAAAAGAATTTTAAAAACGCTAAGGTATTTTATTATTACGGGCCTCCTTGTTTCCCCCCTCCCACCGGCCAGAAACCCTTAAACGGAGGCGCTTACTCCGAACATCTGCCTGAGGTCCGGGTCCCGGAAGCGGAACGGGATGTTGGACACGTGCAGCCGCTTGGGCTGCGTTTTGCTCTCCGTGTTGTCGGATGACTGCGTCTGTTGCTGCCCATCGGTCTGTGCTGCGTCGTCTGTCTGCTGAGAGGAAGAGCATCATGATGATCACTGATAATTACAAGTGTTGTTTCACTTAAAGCAGAAACCACAGTCATCTCGCCATCGCACGCCTAATAAGTTTCGTATCATCCGGTATTAATTCCAAACCAAAAATACGATCTCGTTTTTGCTCCTCTGTAATTCCGTACAAAATAACAGCGCGAATGTCTATAACAGAGTAATGACCTGAAATGATATCTCGTTATTAAGTATGTTATAAATAAAACATTAATAAGTTATTTAAATGGCCCTGCACATGGCTAAGCTTGGTGTGGGCTACACACCATTTTAATTTCCGTTATTAAAAAAACTGTACAAGTTGAAGTATCTTTTATTGTCAAATTCAGATATGTGATGCCTGGGTCATATACTGAGGTAAAATATCGTTCTCACTGGTTATAGTACAAACAAAAAGTACTAAATAGAATATAAATACTGAGACAAATAAACATAATATAAATATTACATTGCAATACATGAACATTTAGACATAGACAAAAGAAGTACAGTTAACCATCTGATTGGAGGGGAAACATTTGCCACGTACATTTTGTATGGAAGCGGAATGGTGCAATGAATAGACAGATGTAGCTTCAGAGTCATGAGTCCAGATTTATTTGTGCTTTTAAAACTAATGTAATGGGAAGCAAGTGTGCAGAAGCTGAAGCGCACGTGAGCATTCCCTAGCTAGCGGGGTAAGACGGAAAACGAAGCACTTCTCTTGTTACAGAAGGTCCACCTCGGTGCTCGTTCGCAGTCACATGATCGGGATGACAATCCAGCCTCACTTTTTCTCATATTCGCCTATCCAAGGTCGCTGGGTCGCTTCGGTTAAAGGTGAGCGCATTTTTACAGTAATTCAGAGAAAACAAACCCCTTCGCTCTGCACTCAGCTGAGCCCCCCCCCCTCAAAATTGCCGTCCCAGGTACGTTTCCACTGAAGACCTCAGCAGTAATCGGAAACAAAAAATAGAAAAACAAATGTTTACTCGCCTTTGAAGTATAAAGTAGCATACCATAATCCTAGAGGGAGGGGTTTCTTTTTTTGTACTGAACTTAGGTGCTAATGAAGAGGGCTTGAAGCCCCCCCCCAGGAATGGTGAAGACGGCTGGGGGATGAAGGTGCCGTCTTCATGCCACTGCACACTGCTCATGGCCAGTGACGACAGGACAGTTCAGCACCATCTAAGCAGTTCTGAACCACCTGTCTGAATGGATCAGAACTGCTTAGGCTCATTTATACAACATTAGTTTGTTCTCTGTGTGACTCCTTTTGTGATGCTATTAACCCTCTAACACTTTATTACTGAGCCTTTATTACTGCAGTACACCATCAAATACTTTCCCTGACATTCTTTGCACTGGTACTGTTGTCTATTTATCATTGCTGTTTATTAATATCTAAATTCCCATTTTACTTCTAAATTTGTATGTTGTGGTCCTATACATAGTCTGGAATTAATAAAGTACCCAACCTCCATGAATGGACAGAACAGTGACGGTGGTGTCCATGTGGTTCACGGGGCCCTGGGAGAACCACGCCTGAGAGCCTCCTCAACCACCTATACACACCGATGCACTGTTTCTTCCTTAGAGTTGACGCCAAAGTCACCCTCAGGGCACGTAGACGCGCGTCCCAGCCTATCGCAGTTCGCTTTTCTGTGAACTGTTAGGCGCGGTCGTTTAATTAGCAGCTGGGCTGGGCAGCTCGACTGGAAACTCGGAGCAAGCTTTCCGATACCCCGCTCCTCCCGGCTGGATAAACAAACGGCCGAGGCGAGCGCCTGCCAAGCGGCGCGGGACGCCGGGGTGGTCAGGTCCGAATCTGAAAGTTGAGTTAGATCCGCGGCCCAGTTACCGTAGCGGTGAGAAAGCCACTTCCATTTCAGGCTGAAAAGCCCTGGGCATCAGACCAATGAAAACACAGGGTCCTCGTGTATGATATGTATCTGGTAGATTCATGGTTCAGAGCATCTCTCAATTCTACCAGTGCAGAGGAGTCAGTCTAACAGAGCTTTGCTGTATAAACGGCCTGAGGAGACTACCTGGGGGGGCTGGGGGGGTGTAGCTGTTGCTGGGGGAGGGAAGGCAGATGTGGGGCCCGGCCTGCTAACCGCTGCAAATCGCGTCTGTCCATTTAAACCATCACAACTGGAGGGAAGAGGGTGGAGAGAGAGGGCAGGGAAAACCACTCCAAACACACTAAGGTTTCAGACATTAGAAGCGTCTGAAGTTAGTCAGCCCTGCGGGGAGGTCTGCCTTGTTCCTAATCGACTGCCCTCGGTGACGCCCAACAGCAAAGAGGGCAGGGGGGAGCCCCATGGTCAGGCCCCCGGATGCGGGGCATGGCACGCTGATTAACAGAGCACGCTAATAGGCTCAGAGCACATGCATATTATATTTTCCATGTGAATAACTTATGACCAATAAAGGTTAAATATGTTCATAATGTAAATTCCAAAAGAGAATTATTATTTATTTTGGATATGACCTATGATTAATTAGCTACACCAGCTCTCCAAAATACTCTGATTTTAAATCCCACCCAGTAAAAGTTTTAGGAAAAACTTCACGCAAACTGATACAGTTTTCATGATGGCTTATGTACAGGGAGGCAAGCTGGGAGCCCATGCCAGTATGCAAATGCACGCAGATGCAGGGCTGCAGCTAGGAATGGAACCCACATCCCTAACGGTGTGATGCTGCACTGTAGTTTTATTTTTGATGTACGCATATGAAAATGCGTTACTGACATACAGTTAATCTATCTGCTTCAATACATCCATCTTCCAGCTTCGCATCCTGAGCAGGCTTGTGAGGTTCTCTAATACACTATATTAATATTACTTTAACTTACGTTAATGTCAGTCTGGGACGGAAAATTATCCCCGTTAATCAGCGACCCCTGGGGCTCCTCTGAGACACACCCTGCTTTCCCCATTGGGGAATCCTGGTTTCCCTTTATTAATACTGCTAATATATCAGCTCTGCAGGGTTTACAGGGCTCAAAGCAGCCGCTCTCACACACTTTTAATATACCTGTGAGCCGAAGAGTGTCATACCAGTGCTGGCCACTGCCAAGGTGTGGCGCTGTTTCATGAGGCGAAACATGAGGCCCCCCAGCTCGAGGACCCTTAACGGTGCACGGCAGGGCCGGCTGAGCGCCTGAGCACTGTGCGTCTCCACAGGAGTGCTGTAGACACAGGCCACCGCTGCGCCAGGGCTGCGACGGACAGGAGGCATGCTGGGAGAGCGCGGCTGGCGGTGGCTAATGGGGGGGAATGAAAGAAGGCACAGGGAGGGCTGCCAGTCGCATGTCAGCTGCTCCTGCTGCACCGAGCCCTTCGTTTAAGTCAAGGCATTAAAAGTGTGGGATTATCTCCACTCGCATTACCATGACGGAAAACACGCCTCACTGCCAGGCTGCTCCGCTCATTTTGTCATTTATAGTTCCTCATTTCACTTCAGAACTTTCTGGATTTTTTCTTTTTCCTGGGGGGGTTAAGCAATAGTAGCGGATCAGCCCCCACCAGTGGTGGGCAGTAACTCGCAGGCACCTGACAGGCTCGATGGAGGTTTTCTTCCGTGTCCCATTGGCGTCCGTTGGTGGATGAGTCCTAGCCGATTCCGCTCCCTTCCACAGCAGGACCGGGCCAATTTATTTTGCCCCTCGGAGCTCTCGGCCACAAATGGCCACTGCCGTTGTTGAGATTCGAAGACTTGGGCTGTCGGACTCACGCAGAGGGAGAGGATCTTTCTGGGCTCTATATATAAGTCTATGTATGCTCATATTCCGCCAGTAATGGGCCAGAAAAGTCCTGATGGGGAGAAAGTGCCTTAGGTGTCTTTAAAAATAGGCAGAGAGCTTCGAAACTCGCAGCACACAGAGGTGTTGCGAGGGCCATGCAACTCGCAGCACACAGAGGTATTGCGAGGGCCATGCGCACGTCCCGCCACCACAAACAAGCACTACAAACTCAGCAGCTGCACTGACCGGCATGAGGGAGGAGCTGTTTAGGATTCACACCAATTACCCATCTCAATGGCCAGGGTGCCACGTGACCTCATAGGAACAAAATGCAGTCACAACAGGGAAGGATGCACCGTCATGGTGAATTAATGCACCGTCAAGGTGAATTAATGCACCGTCATGGAGAATTAATGATGCTGTCATTGAGGCTTTAAAATGGTTTGTGTGTGCACGCATGCACGCACACACAAAGTCCACATATTCATGGTTTAATGGGGACTCTCCATTCATTTTTATGGGCATAACCCTAATCCCAGCAATGATGACCTTAACTCCTACCCAGTCCAAACTTTAATCACAAGTAACTAAACAAAATACAAGACTTTTGGTATTTTTAGTTTTTTGATTGCAGTCACAGATTTTTATAAAAGTGAGGTTATCCTTGTGGGGACCGAAAAAATGTCCCAAATGGTAAACAGTTACAGGTTCTTATTGGGTCCCCACAGGGTTATATTTACAAACACGCACACGCACATGCAGACATGCATGCACAAACTCAGATTAGGTATCCGTATCTTTGTGGGGACTCTATTCATTTCCAGGAGCATAACCATAATCCCAGCTATGACAACCGCAATGCCTACTCAGCCTGAACCTTAACTGTAAAAGCTTTGGCATTTTTAGTTTTTTGATTGCATTCATTGATTTTTATAAAACTGAAGTTCTGGGGACTGAAAAAATGTCCGGTGAATGTCCTGAAATGAACATTTCACCGTGCTGCTAAACTTCTCAGCCACACGAAATGGCAGAGCCTGAGCTGCGCAGCCCCGGCGACTCCCTTGCCTAATTTCACCAGGGTATTACATCTCCATTTCCTCTCTTCCCACAATGCACTGCTCTCTTCAACTCCTCCACAGAAGAGGTGTTAAGTCTGCCCCTGCTCCATGCTGAGTGATGTTTTCCCTCCTTGCCTGAACACGGCGTTTATCACAACAGGCAGCTGGGATTAAAATGCTCTTGCTAGTGTTTACTAGACCAAGGAAAAAAAATGGGTGAACGGGGGCCGGGCCCTGAGCATTCTGGGAAATGCTGCTCACATTAAGTGTAGGAGTCTGGGGAAATCACACGGGGGTATCCCCAAAGACCGTATTAGCCATCTGCTGCAATGAAGGAGACTCCTATTTTGTCACATGCTGTTTTACTCCATTCTTACTGGATGAAAGGTACATAAGCAGCGTCAAACTGGTTTTACGGGAAGCTAATCAATGCTAGGGGGGGCATCCCCTCCCCCCTAAAAAAAATGATTTTCATGTCGTTAAGGTGAGCGTTCAGGTGCTCAGCACATCACTGCGGTTTTCCTGCACCACGTAACCACTCACTCGTCAGGATGTGATTTACGGCGTGACGAATAAAACACGCCCCCTCCTCCTCGCCAGAGCTGCACTGCTGCAGTGCGTGGGAGTTGCAGCGAAGCGCAGCCGGCCAAGAACGCGGCGTCGTATCTGGCAGTGTGGGCCAGTGGCTCCGCCTGAAATGCAACGGGGTGGCGCACAGAAGCTAATAAAAACGCAGAGGCGTTACGCTGGCTCTGCGGGGCCCCCTGAGGCCCCGCCCTCGCCCTAGGGGCCCCACCCGGCCGCCTTCGCCCGCGCCACAAAATCCCCCGCAGAAATCACTCCAAAATAAATCTTCACGCTGCAGGCGCTCCTCCACGGAACAAAACAGAGAATAATTCTCTCTGCTTGCGCAGAGAAAGTATCTCGCTTGTATTATTATAATCTGACAATTTCCCCGGCTGTGTGCGTGGTGAGCAAATGAAAAAGCCGCTCGGTTTTCTTTCGCTTTATCCGTGCTCTAATGGACAAACCGCATATTTTTTAAATCAAGATAAACGTGTAGCTACTGCGGGCCGCGTCCGTCCGCTTGACCTGAAATCTTTAGGAATATAAACACTCCGCAAGGCTCCCAGCGTCCTCCATTTCCATTAAACGCACAATCTGCCTCACTTATCTGTAATAGGCAGAGCGGCAGAAGGGAGGCTGGCGTTTATACAGCGGGGCAGCGGCTTAGGAAACACGGAGAGATCTTACACGATGTGGAGTCGGCACAGAGGTATTGTCCTTAACCAGCGTCACCGCTGTATGGATTTAATCTTAAACAAGAGAAAAGCTTTAGTTTTCCCCTAGAAAGAGAGGCCTGCCTGGAAACACGGGCACTGTGCAGGGCGACAGCAGCTCGCAGGAAGCACGGCGTCTGCATTCCTAACCTCAGCTGTAAGGATCGCTTCATTCTCCCTGCTATTTTCATCCCGCTCTTTGATCCCGGGCCATCCGACGGCAGATTAATTTTCTTATAATATGTTTTTAGCTGTGATTCATTTAGCAGAGCCGGTCGCATGGCAACCGAAGCCTTAACGGCGTTTCGTTATCATCGTTAAGAAAACAATGTTAAAAGCCTGCTCAGCTGTTTGCCGATGGTCGGCGGTGCGATGCAGGCTGGGCAGCTCTTCGTTTGGGAGACCGACCTGGGGTTCACAATCATAGCGTCAGAAAGGTCATGGGTGATGGGGCGTTAGGCACATCCATTACATCAAATTAATATTCCTCCATTAGTTGCTTACGGGGCAGAAGAATGTGGGCCAAGCTGAAGATGGTCTCCAACTCCTACCTCCAGACTCTCAACCTAATTCAGTCCCTCCAAACAACCCCTCAGATGATAAACCTAAATCAACCTCCCCAAAAAAAACCCCATACAGTAGATCTTGACCTCAATTTACCCCCCAAACACCCCTCCCTCAGAGCTGCATGTTAATCAGAGTACCCCCCCCCCCCAATTTCCCCTCAGCTGGAACCAGCACCAGTGGCATGGGAGGAAATAGGCAGTTAGCAAAAAGGGGACTCCATACTGAGGGATAATTACGACCCGATGGTGCGAACGAGTGCAGAGCCCGTCTCATGGCGAGAAGCTTCCGGGCCGCATTAATCACCGGGCATACTGTGCAGGGCCGTTTACCCGACCCAGGCACCAACCATGAGTGCCTATGGCTGCCACGCCTCAGACACGCTGCTTCTCCATCACCAGAACTCAACAAGCTGCGCATCCAAACATGAAAAAAATCCCGCATGACATGAGTCAGGACCGAAATACCTTGTGGTACTGTCCCTTATCCCTGGGAAAGAGCAAAATACACAAATCATACACTCCAAATGCCCAAATATCACACAGTACTAATCCCAAGAAGTTCACACATGCAGGTCACCATGAATGAAGGCATGACTGGAGCCCCGCACCAGACCCTCTGACCACTAGCTGACAGTCTGCATCTCTGTCATGGGGATAGACAGCAGGAGTACAGTGTGTGCTTCACTGCAAGATGCAACTCATCAAAGCTGGAGTCTGAGTTTGATGCCCATGTCACCACGCAAGTTCCTCTTATGCACTAGGGCTAGTTTACAATTTGACATTTTCAGAGGATGGTCATGCGGTCATCTGCTCAGCCCAGTCAGGGAGTCAGGGAGCAGCTTTCTGTATTTCCCAGAATCCCAAGTTATTATAACAGCGAAAAAGGATGAGTCACGCATCACAATGTTTTTCTGTCTGCCTCGATGGCTGCCAAAGTATGGCATTTTCACCCGACTGGTATTTATGTCTGAGAGCGGCTATGATGGGGGGGGGGGGGGGGGGGGGCTTTAAAGACCCGGGGCCCGGGCCGGGAGAGCCCACGCCTGAACT
>JAODKE010000050.1:11277307-11290129 GCA_026779605.1 Mormyrus hasselquistii | reverse complement strand
CCCCCCCCCTCTCCGTCCCCCCCCCCCGCCCATCGCGGTCGCTTCCCCCCGCCCTGCGCGCGCCCCCCACCCGCGCAGCACCCCCATATGACCGCCCCCCCCCCCCCCCCCCCCCCGCCATCCTATTCAATGCTTAACAACCCCCCCACCCCCCACAAACAGACGCAATGAGACCACATCCTCAAAGACCCCCTGCCTGCCTTGCGGCTTGTCAATTTGTGAAACTACAGAATAATTACCACCCCCCCACACACACACCTTTTTTAAACATTGTGCTTCTTTCAAAGCCTGAAAGTTCAAATCCAGAACTTCACAGGTGGTGATAAGTTACAGTGGATGTCTGCAAAAGTACGAAGAGGAAAAAGCCGTGCGTTTGGAGCCCCCCCTCCACCGCCTGCTACCTTCGCAACTTCCCGTCGGTGACGGCTCCTCCTCGGCTCACCGGGAAGCCCCCTCCCGCCGGAGCCATTCTCGCCGCGCTGCAGGCATGCTGCTGACTGGCTGTGTTTCTGCGCTGTGTTGGGTCTCAGCCAAACCTGACACTTGGCAATTAGGCCACAGCCGTGCCACTGGCTCTCATTGGACCGTGGCAGATGTGGCGATGGTTCTGCAGCTCACCTAGGTGCATCTCTGCAGGCTCCTTGAGAAGGCCATGTGGATTTGGAAGAGGACTGATTAATAGTCCAAGTTATCCTGCCGCTAACGAGCTAACACTCAGGTGGAACTGTTCCCGCATTGCATCACAAATAGAGAGCTCCTATACACAGGTTGTTATGAAGCTTTAGACTATGGTACAGAGCCAGGAACCGGGTCTGGTCTAGTACTGGAAAATGAAAAGTACACAACACAATATGGGAACTACACAATACATGTGATTTTCTGATGATTTTTAGCGTTTCCTCCAATCTCTGAATTCTGAATGTCACTCTTCACTCAGTGTACATTTCCTCTCCGTGCTTAGAAGCCACCATGTTTAAATGCTCAGCTGATCCTTATTTCCAAAGCACCATAAAGCTCTGCCTCACCTACATATCTGGATGATTTACCAGAATAATTAAATTCCCCTTCAAGGACTCAAACCTACAACGTTCTGGCTACGAGTTGATGTTCTTGACCTCCAGACTACCTGCTTCTCCCTGTACCACTGTGTCTTTAGCATTTCAAGTCGATTTCGGAGCAGCAGCAGCACCTTGAGCATCAAAAGTAAGGGAGGCTCACCTTCCATGCCCTCCCCCCCGATCAGAAGGGCGTGGGGCTGCAGCCCCGTTTACCACCGAATCGTTAAAGTTCGGAAGATGTGGCTTTTCTTTTGAGGATACCTTTGCCGATGTCGTCGGCCAACTGTGTAATCGAGATTTGAGTTTTATCAGATATGCACGAATGCGCTTCGTCACTTAAATGACCATCTGAGAGTCCTTTTTCAGCGTAACCGTAAAAACACTTAAGTGATATTATCACTTAAATGATATTGTCACTTAAGTGACATGTTTTTGTTCACCTGCAAAGCGCCAGCAGTGTCTCTGGTCTCTGTAAACGAAGCGCTCTGGTCCTTGGGGTCACTACAACCTCGCCAATTTAAACACGGCTGAACAGAAAGCGGTCAGCGGCCGCTTGCAACACACTGGCGTGTTCTATACCTCCAATTATCCTCTGAGCAGGCCTGAAATTCCCCTTAGCGATCCTCTATTGATTATCCCCACTCAAATCAAGGGAATGGAGCGTGCGTGTGTGTGTGTGTGTGTGTGTGTGTGTGTATGTGCGTGTGCGCAGCTCGCTGCTGAGTAGGACTGTTTTCTAAGGCAACAATGGAAATACTACTCAGAAGGTTAAACTGCGAGCGGCGCACAGGCTGGGGTGTTTCAGGCACTGCGTCATGGAGTAAAACCCCATTTTTTTTACTCTAAGAAAGCGATAATGCTTCAGTACAATCCGTGCTGGGTTTTACTCAGACATACAGCTGTGTGGGTTTTCTGGGAGGTTCTCCGACCACGGAGACGAGGCAAATCTGTGAGAAAACGGGCCGGAAATGGAGCGAGGTTATGAAGGACGGTCAGTTCCTCCCACGTAGGACGCATGAACCAGAGTGCGGCAAAATACCACATCTGCTGTGAATTCGTCAAAATCACACCACGACAGGGTACCTTCACTTACCATAGAAAAAGCAGTATGCCTGAACCGTAGCTAGCAATCGAAAAATCTGATCATCTTAACTGACACGCGAGTAGAAATAAGGCCTTGGTCGTCATGACCGTTTACACTCACCTTTGGAATCGCGTTTGGTCGGACATCTTTGGTGCGACTGTCAGCAATTAGAAGCCATTCGCCTCAGACTCGTGCTCCCGAAGTCGTTAAGCACCGCATTAATTAATTCAGAGCCTTCCTGCTGTGACAGGCTCCGCCTCTCAAGATGGGAGATTGATAAGAACAGTGATCGAATCAAAACTCCCGTAAACCGTGAGCATGGCAGTAACTCGGGAACTTTAGCCAAGTCATCAATTCAACTTCCCTGTTTACCTGCGTCCCGAGGAGAGAAAACAAGGTAATTAAAGCTTCATAAAACATACATGAAAAATATCTGTAAATTCAGATGACAGGACTTCAAAGACCCCCGGAGCCCTCAAATGTATTAGATAAAAGCTGCGGTAGGAGCGTATCCATGGCAACCATTGCCAAGTTAAATGTGGAAATCCAATGAATTTAAATTGAACGTAGCTTTGTAAAGTTATTTCATTATTCAGCCTCGACAAGAGAGCAGAGCACACCCGAGAGGCAACGACTGGGAAAAAACGCTTTTGTTTAGTTACATCCAGAAAGAACTGGTCGAGTAACTGTACAGCTATATTAGTTAGCACATTAATTAGGGACTTTCCTGCTAAATACTAGTCTTGCTAGTTGAGGCCCCGAATGTATTGATTAGACCTGGAGAACGAGAGGGATGTTCCTCCGCATACATAAATGATAGTGTGGATGGCTCAGTACAGTCCCTGTACCACCTTTGATGTACAGTGTACAGCGGCCTGCTGAGGATTATGGGATGCCGTCCAGCCAGACGCATGGCCCCCGTAGAAGTGAGTGTAAGGCATTCGGGGGTCACACTTCTAAGCGGTCCCTGCAGAAACGGCACGTGCTGCTCACTAGCCAGCAGATAAATCAATGTTCATGCATGAGCTCTCCTGGAATGCAGGAAATGCAGATGGCTTTTACTGACGGAGACTTTGATCATTCTTGTTTCCTGTCCTTAAAAAGAATCGACGACGTTTAGCTTGGCCACTGTGTGGCTCTCGGCCCCAAGGCCCCTCCCATCCATAAAGCAGTCACACACATTTGTGGAAAAGAATCACCAAGGATGCCTACATTTTCATGGGGTCCAGAGGTCACAGTTAATGGGCATCAATTATCTGTGCGATTATGCGATTAGGATGCACACAACCAGAGTGGATTAGCATGATGCAGATTGCCGTTCTGTGAGAATACCAAGCTGTCTCCACACCTAAACGCATTCAGGGCTGGAAAACGCAGACTGTCTGTGATAAAATACTGAAACTCCCAAAATCCTCACTCCAAAACAGGAGTCGAACATCCAATCAGCAAGCTTGTATCGATGCTGAAAACGTCAAACCATGACAGATTGTGACATGTGTGGTGACACGACAGACCTTGCGGCATGGTTACAAATACTAGTACCATCCTTCCTGGTGCACGGGTGCAGTTTGAGGGGTGGGTGGGGTAAAAGGAGCAAGCAGGAGGTTCCTGGAACAGGTGGTGAAGCAGATGAGGAAGGCACAGCGTGCGGACAGTGAGGGAGCCGGCTTCAGTCATGCTCAAGAGCAAGCAGGCAGAAGGGAAGCAGGACAGGGTGCAAACCGCGTTTAAGGGGGCCGGAGTGAGGAAAGGCAGGCCACAGTGGTGGGAAGACACAAGCCACTGCAGACGCAGAGCAGCTCGTACAATTCAGGCGGAAAAAACCGCCACTGAGCCAAGCGCAGGCTGTCGGATGATATTATATTCATAAACATTCCGGAACATTCCCCGAATCATACATTGTTACTTTCGTCTCTATGCAACTTATGCAATTCAACTATAAACTTTTCCTTCCTATCAGTGTGAAATTGATCATTTTGTACATTCTAGATGTTAATGAATAGTAAACAAAAATGTAAGAAATCTTTTAGAGAAAAGTTCTTCCCAACTCAGTTTTCCGGAATGCTGGCCTGTGGGCGATGTGCCTCCCCCCCTTCGACAGACCTACACACTAACCTTGGACATTGGGGCTGGTTCTACAGGGGAACATTACAGCCCTTTTTTAGAGAGGTCAGGTGATTATAGCTGAAACCAGCGGTTCGCTCCTACAGGCCGATTAGAAACACACCTGTAATGAAAGCCATTAACCAGCATTCTGAATACTCCATCACGAGATGCTCCTTTAAGTAAGTTTGGGCGCAGGGATCCAATTTTGTGCGAACATTAAGGTTTCTCACGGCATTCGCGGCTAATTCTCAAATTCATCATCCACAGCAGCCCCTTACGAAACGGACTGTGCAGCTTCTCCGGCCCTTTTCCCAGGTATTTCTGGGAATAAGATGTATTTTCTGTCTTCCCGCAGTTAATTAAAAAATGGGGGGGGCTACCTGGCCTTTGAAATACATGCCGGTGTGGATAATTAGATGGAAGGTCCCTGCTGCTTAGACATTACGCTTAACGCTAAGCTACTGTGCATTTCTGCAGGGCAATTAAAACACACGCATTAGTCGTTATTATGCACGTTTAGTGTCCTCCTTTGTTTCCTGTCGGAGACTGTTAAAAGAAGGCAACTTCAGAAATTGTGTTAGGAAAGCAGGTTACTCCTTCTTGCTGCCAGCTTCTCCGTTAATTATTATAAATCTAAATAAAGGTGCAGACAAAAGGTAAACTAATGGCTTTCAGAGGGATATTATGTTTGTTCTGTGCATCCCGAGGACGCAAAGCCCAAGGGGCGAGCAGATACGTGCGGAGCCGAGACAGAAGGAGATGAATCACGGAGACAGAGAAAAATTGGAGCAAGCCTGGTGATGGGATGACGCCGTGGGGCCCCGCGGATGCAGACGCCTTAACAGGGGTGGAAAGGCAGCGGCAACTCGAGGTGCGTTTAAAGGAAGCAGTCAAAGATACCATAGGTTGGGTCGGGCGCTGCCCATACATCAAGGCACTGTAAAGGATGCCGGGACCGGTGCAGGAATGAATCTAGCATTCACAGCTGACTCTTTCCCTAAATAGAACATTTTTAAAACTGTAATTCGCCCAAGTTGCAAAAAGCTTCGTACCTACCGCCGTTACAATACATACGGATATATGTCGTTGGAAAAAAGTCACACCGACCAAATTCGAATAATAGAAAACGAATGATTCAGCGAGAGTGTTCCGCTTAGTTTTTTTGATATTTCGATTGCTGCCAGAGCGACTGGTATAACATAACAACACGGCATATTACATAAATAATACCAATTAAGTTGTTTTATTATTTTCCTGAATACGTGGTAAACTGTTCATTAAGTTTATTAAAATTTTGTTTACGTGAGTAACATGCCTTGAGAGGGAATACGGAATCATTTTTAATTACGGCAATATTGTCACCACCATCTTCTGATAAATGACTGCAATCCAATCAACACGAATTAATCCGCCCCATTTTCAAACAGGCGCGCATTCGAGATTCCACCTAAACTCTTAACTTAATGCTTTTTTGTCGTTCATTTGTTTCCTAACAGTCGGACTGAGGAGAGAAAATATAATATGGTAGGAGTAGAAAAAAGCCATTTGCGCTGCACATTGTTTTTATTTTTACATTGAATCGGGAGCTCCTAAATGAATTTGACTCTTTCTGAAGTCTCTGCAGTTTTCAGATAGCAATCTGATTTTGTCAAATAAATGTAGGAAATATGAAGGCAGATACTAATCTAACAGAACAGTATTTTCCCGAATTACATTTTTAAATTTACATGGTAGGAAATGCATTTCGCCTTGGCGAGTGGGCTTCATGCATTATTGAAGAGCGCGGCACATTGTGCGCGTAATCGCCTCCGTATCGCCGCAATTCATGCGGGATGGGAGGGGGGGGGCAACAAACTCAGAACCAAACACCATCAGGGCGGTTCCGATTCTGCATGGAACTGCTTCAGCCACACTGGCTGTGTCTCACTGATTGACGCCCAATTAAAATGCAGTCTTTAAAAATATACTAATATCGAGAGTACTAATAAGAGAAACGGGTGTTTGCTCATCTTAATATGTACAGTTAAATGACGCATCCAAAGGCTAATTCAGTCAGAGCTTCCGCAAGGTGCTGTTGATGATTAATGACGAATCTGCTCCCCTCTGTCGTTTCACAAGCCTCCCAGAAAGCGTGGCCTGCAGTACAGACCCAGTTTGGTTGCAGCACACACACACACACACAAACTGAACGCCCCGGTTTCTTGCTGGGCCCCGAGTCCGCCCCCTTTCTGCCTCAGAAAGATGCTGTCCTTCCAGGGAGGATTAAGTGCATCTAGAGAAACAACTCTTGTTTCCTCTACTGATATTGTAATCTTATTTTACTGTGCACCAAAGTGTAATAAACACCACACCACGTGGAAACTGGCCTTCCCCCATCCCATAACCCAAAATCAAGATACAACTTCTAGTAAAAATTATTCACTCCTCCTTACACCCACCACAAACTAGCTAACCTCAGCCAACCTTTGGTAACCCTTGAGAGACCTCGCTAACCATAGTTGAGCCTTAGCTAAACAAAGCTAACCCTTGCTAGTTCTAGCTAAACCTAAATTACCCATAGCTAGATTGGCTACAACGTTCAGTTACTGGACAATGTCAGGCAAACAGACACAGTAGAGTGAATAAGATAGAAACTCAGGCTATAGCTGCTGAAATGGAGGCCAGCACAAGGCAGGTGGGAAACTTCACATAAATATGACCAAAGGATGAAAGAGGGCAAACGGCAGGATGTCGGGAATTGGAGGAGAGGACAGACACATCATCAGCAGGCAGAATGAAGAGGAGTGGCGGACTAAAGTATAAAAACACTCAGGTTAAGGGGAAATGGTACATTAGGTTCTTACAGGAGCACTGAAAAATGTACAGCCAGAAAAAACAGCCGTATATTATGCGAGTTTAGTATCCGCTGCGCATTCCTCTGCCTGTTATCTCAAGTTAAATGTGAACACGGACACAGACTTCAGCTCCAAGTGTATGGTAACCACCCCCCCCATCCCATCCCCCAGATCCGCAGCGAAGCCCAGCGGCTCAGCATTGATCAAGCCCAGAACGGTTGGTCTGACACCTCAATACCGCAAACACAACACCGAACTCATTTAGGGAAAAACAAAAGTCCGGTGAAGGCGGCTCAACAGGCGTTGCTGGAGCCTGTCATAAGATGACCTCCGGCTCGGCGGGGGAAGGGCGCGCTTTCACAGGCGCTCATCACCCGATCCCGCGGGCTCCTGCGGCGGACGCGCTCCTCGGCCACAATACAAAAGGAGCGGCTCCCGCAATGCATTTAAAAGCCATTTAGCAAAGCAGCCCGGATTAATCACTGAAGACGAGACACGGGTAAACGGAGAGCTAATACACATTACCTGTGTTAATTAAATCCTGCATTATTCATACGCCCGCTAATGCGCTCCACGCTTCCATCCACCCCCCCCCCCTCCTTTATTTTTCGTCGCCATTTAGCAGCTTTCCCTAAATTCGCCGGCAAATTGAGAAATTATACAAACATCCCGCACAGCAATGCGGCAGATGCCGGCGAGTTGTCGGCTACGTGAGAGACAAATATATATTAAAACGTTAGCAGCGCTCCATCCGCCATACTGTAAATTGATCAAGGCAGCTTTGAATTAACTTAGACTGGCCTGGAGACAGTGATGGAGGGGAGGGGGTCCGAGTCAGCCCACCCCACCTTCGCCCTCTGCTCCCGTCTCCTGGTTCATCTCGGGCTCGTTTTCAATTTTCGTCTTGTCAGACCCAACAGATACCTTTAATGAAGCGAAACTTCTTAACGTTCAAAGATAAAAACTTGTATTTCATTCCCTTAACTATTTTTTTTAAACCTGCACTATATATTTCAGTCTCATCTAAAATGGCTGGGTGTCAATTTATAAATGTCAGAAATATTCATTTTTTTCGCTATATTTCATCCTTTATTAAATTTCAGCACAAATTGCTTTTTCCCTCCTTAGACCTTGGGCACCATTGTTGCTACATGATGTTCAAGGCTGCCGCTATTAAAAAGCAGTGAGGTTTCGACCGTGAAAGATCGCGACGGCCCGCCACCGACCCGCGACTTCAGCTGCGCCTGTTTGGATCACAGTATTTTATGGCAGCACAAGGCCTCCAGCACAGCCTCCCCCTCCCTACCCACTTTCAGACCTTAATCCTTAGAAGCTGCTTTGTTAAAGGGGGTCTGTGCCTTACAGGACGGAAAAACAGAAAATATGAGTATAAAATGAGAAACATGTTCATTGTGGCACACAAGTCAAATCGCTGTTGGATATTAAACCTCCCATACAAAGGAATATGTAATGCCTAAAAAAGAAAAACACACTATCCCTGAACTCACATTAGTATGTGCACGTCCTTCATGAACAGGTTTGTTTTCAAACTTTTTTGAGCGTAAAAAACCCCGAACGTAAGTGGCCTGATTTAACCGGCATGTGAGCTGCCGTGTAAATTCCCTGGCTGCTCCTGACAGGACTCCTGACTTCTGTTTTCAGGCATTAATCCAGAGGACAGGCTTTCTGTGCCGGGGTTGGCCGGGGTGATTGGGGGGGGGGGGGGGGGGGTTAACTTCAGAGGGGGGAGGGGTCCGATCCAGTGAAAATGATGTCATGGAGATGCACCGCTCTGCTTAGCTTTACAGCTGTCACGTCCAGAGATCCTGCCGCTCTCTCGGCACCGTGAACAAAATCCAGCCATCGATCATCCATCTTGGTACGGATCAAGGTGATCTCTACGTTTTTTTTCCCATGTTAGCCGGGTGAAAACCCAAGGAATGGATATGTACCCTCTGAGTCCTAAGATGCCCTTCTTATTTAAGAACAGATAAGACATTAGCGCCGTTAGCATTCTGGCTGTGAAATTCAGACATATTATCATGCAGTGGAGTTATGCACAGTCATCCTGCCCGTGCGCCCATATCTGAGCTTCTGTGTTTGTTTTGAACCAGGCAATGGCATCCAGGTGGAGGGGGTGCTATATTCCCAAAGGAGAGTTCAATCAGAACAAGCCTTTCAGGGAACACAGCACACACAGTCTGCCAGCGCTGGGCACATGGATCTGGAACATTTGAGGTCCGTTCCCTGACAGTCACAGACTGACTCTGCAGTCCCAGTCCACAGTCTCAGCCTGTAGTCCTGGTCCATGGTCTCGGTCCGTGATGTGGCAGTCTGCGATTCCAGCCTGCAGTCCCGGTCAGTGGTTGCAGTCTGTGGTCCATGGGGCCATATGACTCATCAGCGCCAGTTAAAGTCCAATTGGCAAGGCAACTAATGTGGGCCTCAGGGGGTTATTATTATGGACTGCCCCCCCCCCCCAAAGATGGCACAAGTCATCTCAACACAGTACCAATAACATTGGGGGGGGGGGGGGGATCATAATAGAATGCTTAGAGGTCCGTAAACAGGCCCACTAGTCATGTGGTCATGTACATCGAAAATACTGCCAAGCTACAGAAATTCTGCCCGGTCGGCGCATCTGTGAAACGCCAACGGCGGGCCGGAGCCTAATGGAGCACTTGGCCACCTGAACACTCGAGTTCCTGCCCTTGGAAACTCAGTCCATCTCAATCTCAAAAAGTTTTTGGGTTGGCAGGGGCCCCTGTGCTCTCCCTCATCCCACCCCACCTCGGCGTGACGGTTCGGTTCCAATGAAAGCATCACGCTGAGCATCAGGTGATCTCCCTCTGCGAATCAGCACATGCCGCGTTCTGCTGTATGACCGTTAGCGCTTAATTACATATAATGTTTCACTGGAGGCTGTCAGGGTGGGACGTCCCGGCAGTTTAACACGGGAATTGCTGTGGGCCGATTGCATCGCTGTCAGTGTGTTACACACACACACACTCTTCCTGAGCCACAAGTGGCCTTGGGGTGTTAATCTTTCACCATGCGACTGGGCCTCACTGATACTCATTTGTACACGTAATGTGTAACGACCCCCCCCTTGCCCCAGCATGCATAGTGCTGACGCATCACACACAATAGGACACGTTACAAACGGCAGAGCAGCATCCAGACACGTGGAAGATACCCAGGGTGGGGTGGCTTCCAGAACATTCCAGGGCTTGATTCTCGCGCTCTGACGGCGTCAGTCTTTCCCACACCGAGATCGATGAAGGACGGTGAGGAAGAGGGGAACTTTAGCCCGGGGCGACTGAACGGTCGATATCGCCGTGGGTCTCCCTCATTAAAGCGGCCTGTGAAAATCACACTCGGGGAGCGGCTTCAAAAAGGCCGAACAGGAGGGGAAGGCGGGGGGGGCGGGGGGAGAGGCAAAACCGTTTGTGAATGGTAATTACTGCTACAGCAGCCAGGGAAGAGCATCAGGAAATGTTTTTCCATAATTAAAATGCATTTTATTCAATTAATCCATAGTTCTGCTCAAAATTAATTATTAAAAAAAAAGTGCATCATTACACTTCCTGCACATCCTCTGGGGGTTACCTAAAGATCCCCGTCCGCTGCTTACTGGTTCTATTACTGCCAAAGTGGCCCGATCCCATGCGATCCCATGAGATTTTGGGGCCCATGAAAGCATGTCATACTGGGCCCCCGATCCAGACCAATCTCATTATCTTGCAAAGTCCCCCCCCCCTCCCCTTTCATGGTGCCCCCTGGAACAAACCTAAGCAGGTTAGGCAGAACTGGAGAAAAAGATGCACTAAGGCAGCGTTGGGTGCTGATCAGCCGCTTCCACTCTCCTCTCGGTCTGTGTGTGGTGTGAGGTGTGAGGTGTGATGGGCATGTCTGACCTGGAGGGGGCCCCCATGGTCCGGACCGGGCATCGGCGTGCAGGTGGGGGCATTACAGTATGGGAGGTGGACCAAATAGAGTTCCCCAGCCCAGTGCCTTCATTAGCATCCTTGCTAGCACGATAACAGAGGTCTCACTCATAACATTTTTTTTTTTGAGGCAGGAGTCACACCCCTGGTGGGAGTCAGTATCAATATTGGTCTTTCTCTTCAGGGGGGAGAGGGGGGAGGACAGAGATCAACTATGGGAGGGGGGTGTTTTCTGAAAAGCGATAAATGATATGGATAACCGGATAGAGATCAGCCCACACACGGTTTTTTCTCTTTTGTTTTTTCTATCACTTATTTCTTTTGTCTCTGAACGCGGAGCCCCCTGAAGTTTAAGGGCGACGTCCTTTATTCCTTTGCGCAAGAAAAAAACAGAAAAGTCAGAAGGCACGTTTAATTCAGGGATGACTGGATTTCTTCATTTCATGCCTGATAGGATCTGAATCCAGGTACGGCCAACACCAATCAATTCCCATCTATGGACCGCAGTGTGTCGGCAATCTCATCGTGGAACTGTGGGGCTTCCTCGCACGAAGGCTCGGAACACCGGACCGGCGGCCCCTACAAAGCACCCAGCGGACCTGTAATGGAAAAGGTTCCTGCCCTGTCAACAGCTACCCAAAGTGGTGCCATAATCAACGTGGAAGGGGATACTATTCAACAAGAGCTTAATATCAAAGTTTTTCCATCCTTATACATTACTAACCCATTACTGCTAGGTACTGTATGTTTTCATGGTAATTTATACATAGAACGCCACCATCTGCAAATTACACGACTTCCGCAACCGCCAATCAGAATCCGTTTTTGTGATCATGTGACACAGGTACAGAATTACTCATAATTGCAATTTGTTTTCTATTCGTTAGCTTCTTCACAGGGATGTCCATACCTGTACTCAGAATTAAATGTTTTATACTGCTCGATTCTGGCAGACTACAGAGTCTGATTACAGTAGAAATTTTTATCTTTAACTTTTTGAAATGCTTTTTTTCCATTTACATTTATTTTACCTCAAAACTTTGCTTTTAACCTGGTCTTCCGGCATAACAGCATCCAGGTAATTGGTAATTAGTACCCATTGCTTTTTAGAGGGCTGTAACCAGGAGTTAATTTGCACTAATATTCACTCATCTGGATAATGTTGAATCTGCCCCTTTAAAACACTGCGTATATTTTTAAAGTAGAATGGGTGTAACTGAGTATTTTATAGTGTGTGTGTTTAACATCACCTTGGGGGGGCAGCACCTTGCACACGTGAGAAAGTGTGGGGAGCAGCAAGGCATTCTGGGTAGTTAAGAGGATTTTAATGGGCTGTATAAATGGCACAAATGCCTCTATGTGCTGGATGTTTGGGAGGAGATTCATTTCAAGGATTACTGGCTTCCCTGCACATTTGATTGGACGATATACTATCTAACACAAGGATTTTTCTTTTTGTTTATTCAGTGTGGGGCAGACGCCATGTCGCGGACGAAAGGCGGCCCACGTTAACGACCGTGACGGACGATGCGAGTCTGACAGAGAACGACTTTCACGGGTCAAGGTTTGTCGCCGTGGCAACACTTAACAATGACAGCGGATAAGAGGAGTGTGCTTAAAGCGTTGATGGCTCACCGCTGTCAGACGAACGTCCCCATCCCATCAGGCACTGGTGAAAACAAAACGGGCATCGGCAATTTTCACTGTCAGTGAGGAAATGGGAGTCTGTCTCTCTCGATGACACTTGGGGGAGGTGGATTAGGGGAAGGGGGAGGGTGGGGGGGGGGGGGAAC
>JAODKE010000050.1:11247915-11261060 GCA_026779605.1 Mormyrus hasselquistii | reverse complement strand
GGCGGAGGCACTTCCCCATCCAGGCACTAAAGGCAGTGCATTAGCAGGCTTCTCCCTCCTCCATCGCCGCGCTGACAGCAGCACAGAGCTGCCTTTTAACAAACGACTCCCCTTCCGTCACTCCTGACACCGAGCCCTGGGCCTTTGTGGAGGGAGGCGCTTGCGGCTTTGAACACCTTTCAGCAGTAGCGGCGCTTGCCAGCCGTCAACAGCATGCATCCCCTTTCTATTTGTGCAGACACATACATTAATATTTTGCTCCTGCTTGGTTGATGTGCATCCCTCATTTTAGTCACGTCCAGTTGCCACAGTGGCATGAGACTGAACCAGCAGCCTCTTAACAGCACCCCTAGTGGTCAGTGAATGGTAGGTGCGTGGCCGACGTACCTAGTAAAGTTCCGCTACCTTAAAGTGCCTTGGGTGGCACGGGAGGAGGTACGGGCGCGAACTGTGTGATGGTGATGGGAACTCGGGAGACAGCACTTTCCCCACCGCGCACCACAGGAGAGCACATGAAAGGGACCCGCCGCTTTGAAACCCCGGTGCCGCTATCGCTGGAGTCATGCGTTCCCGGACAATGCTTTCCTATCCCCCCTCGTCTGTCAATAAGCCGCGCATATTAAAGCCACGGGAAGCTTTTGATTTCCAATCAAGAGGAGGGCTGTAGAGCTCTCAGAATAAACCTCGCTTTCAACTTCGATCTCGTTCGTTGTCAGTTTAAGACAAATTAAACCTCGGCGGATTAAAATGTAAAGTTGCTCTCTCTGTCTTTCACATTTCAAGTTGCGGGGAAAAGCAGGCAAACCTTGACATCGCTTTTGATCCCGGATAAAAGTGTTTGAAATTCAGCTGATCACCGCTGCCTTTCATTTAATTTACTCTCGTGTAAACAGAAGTTTCTCCACCAAACAAGAAGTCCTAGAAACTCTTTAAACGTAAGTTATGCGGTGGGACCCTGTGAATCTTATATAACGTAAATGATTTTCCATATTTTCATGTCTGTTTACCGGTCCTAAGATAGACATTTGCTCTCTCTCGCCTGCAGGTATTCCGATGGGCTCACTGAGTAAAATAAATGCCACTCAAAGGTAAATCCACTGCATATTTATTAATGGATTACTCTTTATGCATTACACCCAAATAATACCTCAGAAATGACCTAAATTCCACGCTCCGACCCCATTTATATTCCCTATATAGAACCCCTCCCCCCTGGTATCAGTGCGGCTGTGTGATTTACCCGCTACAGTATAATGAAACACTGAATACAGGCCTGATGAAATGCTTATTAACACGCGGTAAGAAAAATATGGAAATATAATAAACCATGCGAGTTTTGTGGCTATATAGCTGTCCACAGCATACATTCTAACGTGTAGCAATAATGACGCTACCTCAGATCACAGAGCCGTGTGTACTTCGGGGATACAAAAGGATCACCTGTCTAACAGCGCCATCTGGCGTCACAAATATATAACCCAGCATAAACATTTATAGACAAACCTTATACATTTTCAGGATATTTTGTAAAATGTTGATCTAATATTGACCATAACATTTGGGCGAAAACTAAAAATGAATGCTATAATTAAAAAAAAAAAAAAAAAAAAAAAATTTCAATAACCACTTATCCAGTGGTGTGATGGTGATAAAGAGTCTGACCAGGGAAGCAAGGGTGTACGGTCAGGGTTCAGCCTGGAGGGGGCGCCAGCCAGTCCCACACAGCAGGTGACCTGGTGTCCAATTCACCTCAGCTGGGAGAGACCCCCACACCCCAGTCCAGGCCCCTGAAAAACCTCACCTACTTAGATGACTTGCAGGAAGGAAGAACATTTTTCAGAGTTTAAAATCAAAATTAAGCTTTATGTGCCATTTGTGCAAGGACAATGGAATGTTTTTTCCCCACACATCTCATCTCGCTCTCCGATTTTTTAAGACATGCACACATTTGGAGATGACAGTGAAGTTTGGGGTCTGAGCATCGGTCAGCCATCCATCTACGGGTATCGAACTAGTAACCTTCCGATCACAGGCACAGGGGCCAAATCCATTGGGCTGCACAAATCCAAAAACGCTGCCCTGAGGAGGGTCCACACGGAAACGCACACGACATGGAGTGTTCCAGAACATGTGACGTACCGTCCGGTTTCTAATCCGCCGTGACAAGCTCAATACACAAAAACCCGTTGGACACGCGAAAGGTATGAGATCCATCCTGCGCTCACAGTGACAGCCAGCTTCAGCCAGCTTCAGCATCCGAGAGAAGTAGGGGAGTTACGGCGGTTTGGGAAATCATCTTCAAAGGCTTCCATGGACACCCAGATAATTGTATGAATCTAAAAATAACCACCTTGAGGTAATACAATCTTAGGTGCATTTCTGAAGGCCTGAAATCACTGTACTGTGTGCTCCTGAATAAAATCATTATAATTTGCTAATTAGGTTTTATTTTTCCCCACAGGGGAAACACAGGCTTTATTAGAATGCCTTGTTTCACATACTGTGCCCTGTTTCTCATTAAGCATCACAGAAGTCCGAAATTCACCTCTTTGAAATGATGTTTTTTTTATGTCGGATTGCTGGGAAAAAAATTCCAGTCTGTCACCTGCAAAGTTAAATCACACTCAGCCAAGGCAGTCCGTCAGCGTTACAGAACTCCTTCACGGACAGAAGAGAAACATCATTTGAATGGAAGAAAGACATGAGAGAGACCGACCAGCCATATTGTGCTGAGGCGAGCTCCAGCTAATCCGTACCTGATGGCTCAATGGTGAAAACACCAATCATGACATTTGAACCAATGACCCTCTGATCAAAAGCATATCATCCTAATCCACTGAGCTACACACCAAACCAACCAGCACCAAGCTCAAATGATCAGAGTATGCACACCTGCGCACATTGTTGCACGTGTGCACAAACACACGCAGAAATGCACACACACACACACACACACACACACACACACACACACACACACACACACACACACACACACAGTAAATATCCCAAACCTAATTTCACTTCCTTTGCAGTAAATATGCAGGTGCGAGTAGAATTTTTGCGGCGCAGACAATTTATATATAGAGTACTAACCTTTCATCAGTCGCACTGCTTTCCACAAATATTTCTTTGGGAAAGAGTCTCTGACTGTGCGGCCGGAGCAGTTCATCGCTGCAAATAGAGAAAAAGGGGCCGAACCGCATGTGTTAATACCGAACCGCGCCACTAGATGGCAATGATAACACAGAAGAAGGCGTCCAGCAACGGCCCAGCGCCTCTCGGCTTTTGCTAAATTACTGTTTGCGACTTCTCCGTTATTCCACAGGCAGCTTCGGCTTGATTTGTGTATTTTTCGAAACGGAATTATAGCCGACTTGAGTCTTTTTTATTACCCAAATCACGCCGCCTGTTGTGAAGCACACGGTGTTAAACATGCTCATTACTGCCGAATACCAGCTTGTGCATGGAGCTGCTGCGGTGGCTGGATGCGAGAAGGCCGGTGTTCACAGCTGCACGTCTGACTACACGGCAAAAAACCGCGCTGCGCTGCCGTTCGGGGCTTCTGTTGATATAGACCGCATCTTTTACGCCTTCATAGTCAATGCAAACTGCACAGCTAATACTGCTATATAGGTATTCAGCCCAATGGTTTCAAAGTACCGAAAATAGTAGACCTGAGGCTAATTAAAAAGCAATCTCGGGGCGCTGTGTGAGGATTTTAGCACGCAGAAATGCAAATGATTCTACTGTAAGTCATTCTTGTTATGCTTGTCTGCAGAAGAAATACATAAATAACGCGCGGTGTAATTAATCTCCTGGCTGTTTGCTGACTTTTTGATCCAAATACCCTTAAACACACATACACACTCACGGCAATATAGTGTTGTAACATGCATCTTGGCGTACAAGGCTACGATTTAAATATAGTTCATAAAACCCACATCACCAAAGGTCACGAAAGAGCCATGGCGTGCGCGCACGCAAACACACACATACACACACACCGCACACGTGCCGTTTCATCTAGCTGTGTTTTTATACGTGGTGCCGAGTTTGGCGGCAGCAACGGGGAAAAGCCTGCTGACGGCAGTGTTTATATGAAATGGCTGCCGCATCGTCCTGCGGTCCTGCAGCCGGGCTTTCCGGCCCCCCCCCGCAGTACCTGGACACGGTTCAGGTTCCCACCTCGTAGCCACACACTGAAGAGGACGGACAGCCGGTCTCTTCCAGTTGCTGGAACAGCCAAATGAGTGCCCCCCCCCCCGCCAGACTGTTGGAAGTGAAAAGACCTTGAAGTGAACCCCCACCCCCCCTACCTCCTCCAGCTAACCGATTTTCACGTTACACACATCTTAACCAGATAAACCAGTAGAACGTGGACTGCAGAGGTTATGAGGTCACGGCGCGGGCCTCATCTCGCCTCCGCCTCCTCGGTGCATCTCTGTAAACGGCCATGCCTGCAGCGGCCTGCTCCGTTCTTAAGTTCAGAAATTGCATGTTTTTGATTAAAGAGGGCTGACCTCCTGGTCAACTGGCTGAGGATCCAGGATTTGGTCTGAGGCTTCAGTCACAAACCTTCTTCCTCACTGGGTTCGACACAACCCAGATCAAAACGCGTCAAGCTTTAAATACGCTTCATTCTTCCCCCACAGTTACTTATTTACATATCTGCCAATAAATTTCTTGATTTTAACTCATAAATCAAGAACGGAGATGGCAGTTATACTGATCTTCACTCTGATCTTTTTCACAATACGTGTGAAACGCGTCCTCTTGAAGTGCGATGCCCTTAAGCGGACTCTATGTTCTCTCATTCCGAATTGTAAAAAATGAAATCATAAGGTAAAACAACATCTCAGAGAGTGAGCGGTGAAGAGCTGCACTCCGGGCTCCAGTTTAAAAAATACACTTTGATCCGTTGGCACACATCATCGTAGCGGTACGGGCATTTTGCCGAGAATTCATCAGAGTGTGTGCCGGTTTGCCGTCGTCGCCCCACCCCAGCCTCCGCGCCCGGAGGAATGCGCCCGGATGGCCGCGGCGCCGGGGAGAATCCGTTATTACGCCGAGCCAGGAAAACAAAAACAGATTTACATTCTCCCAAAGAAAAGATTCATCACAGTGTCATTCAAGCGGACCAATCTCGGGAATCTGGACAGGACAGAAAACCTGGGAGGATTAAAGAAATATTAAAAAGTAACGACGGCTGCTGTCAGAATATGAAGTTCATATACAACTGTGCGGGGCAGAGGGCCGACTCGCTGTGTGTGTGTGTGTGTGTGTGTGTGTGTGTACACGCACGTTTCTGTCATTCGCTGGGGTACATGAGGGATGCACTCCCACTAGAGACACAGCTGCACCTGAAGCGGATCTAATTACTGTAACAGGCTCCATTCAGCGGAAAATCAAAACAAAGCATTTATCCTTAAAATGGCATGCGGGGCGAAGCAGTTGCGGGTTCGAACGACGTAGCGAGCGCCCGCCGTGTCCGCCCCACGATCCAGCGGCCCCGAACCGAGCTTTACGGTTCTTATTTAAGCACGGTAACGCATGGTAAAGGTGCGCTCCTACGCTCCGTGCTCTCATTAACTGCTCTCCTGACTTCTGGCCTTCGTCGGCGTTACCATGACAACACCCTTGCATCCAGCCCGTGCCTGAACACCCCAGTGTGGTCGAAGCTTCGTGTGTGGGGGGGGGGGGGGGGAGTCTGAGCAATACCTGGGTGCACGGAAGCCTGTCAGCAAACTTCATATCATGGATGAATATTTTATTTATCAGGAAAAAGATGCTCTGACTACGTCAAATGACGGGTGTGCATTCTTCACAAACCAAGACGTCATGCAGCATCAATGGGAAATTCACATGATTCATGCAGGTTTTTGGGTCTTTTTATGAATCAGTAGTATTTAATGTAAATGTATGGTGGCCTCCCGGCCTTGTGGTGGCGGTATGGCGCAACCTTCCATTATTATAATGCACACGGTCCCCTAAAGAGCACCAATCAGCCCGAATGCATGACAAAAACACACAAAACGGGCACTTTTTGTTCCTGTTATAAAATGAATCTGAACCCGTGGAGCGAGTAGCAGTTACACTGTGGGAAGGGACAGAGCCGCGGGGAGGGAGGGGGGGGGCATTTCCGTGGGAACGGGGTGGAGCAGGGCTCAGGTCACTGACAGAAGCCCACTGACACAAAACGGACAGACAGCGATCGGGGACACGTGATGCACATTACGGGGAAAGGGGACGGTCACCCAAGTCCGCCTCCGGGGACTGATGCCATCCAGCCCCCCACACAGTAACCTTGAAAAGCTACTCAACTTTCAACATGGACACAAAAATAAATGACAATAACACGCGAGTCATGACAATAGCAGAGCTTTGAGGCCCTGCCAAGCCGCCGCCCCTCATCATGTGACACAGCCGGTACAGATAAAACCAGCCAATAAGACACACAATGCACATAAATCCGTGTATGTCCCCGGGAGCCAGTGGTGAAAGCACACACAGACATACACGCGGAATATTTACCCTGCATGCAGTGTCAGTATGATCAGTGAAGGTCACAAAGCGACTGGGGGGGGGGGCACAGGTATTGAGTGGATGCCGAGCTCTGTCCCTGTGCCCCCCCCCGGACCCACATGCTCTCTGACACTGGGCCAGTCGATGCCGAATCGCTGGGGGAGGGGTTTCATCGGCGTTCAGAAAGTCACCCCAATAGGACACATGGGATCGTTTGGGGGGGGGGTGATGGCAAAGGCAAAATGAAACCATCCATTCCAACTGCCCCCCCACCCCACCCCATAATCCGTCACCAAGCACCTGGGGAAATAACACAGCTTTCACATTAACGAATCGGGCATCAGTAAATATTAATCCTGTCTTCACCCACACAAAATAAAACAAAAACATTCCCCCCCCCCCTCCAATAACAAACCCTGATCGGTAAATCATGAGGAAATAGATAAAGCTGTAAGTCTCCTCTTCAACAGCCAGGGGAGCGGAGGGGGGGTAGGGAGAGACGAAAGCACATCCTGGCAAGAGCCGGCGCCGCTCGTCTCCATGAATCTTTAAGCATATGTAGCATGGGGGGGTGGGGGGGGACGACTATCGCCGGGCCCCGTGGGAACAGGGTGTGGGGGGGGGGCGGTGCTTCAATGACGGCCTCCACCGCTTTCATCCACCGTGCCTGCTCCCCCTCCCTGGAGGTAAACGTCATGTCATTCCTCCCTCATTATCCCTCTTTGCTGAACAAATAAATAAATAAATTTTAGCGAGCGGTGGGGGGGTGGTTTCTGGATCCTTCACCCAGCCTTTTTCCACAAATCAGCATTCCCCGGAGACAAAACAAACATATAAATAGACTGTGGTTTGAGTTTCCAATCCGTCTGAAAAACAGGTTTATTTACGGTTTAGTGGTGAGTCACAATGACCGAATTCTGACATCACGCGCATGCTGCAGACACGGTGGCCTCTGTAAAACCCACAACCGATCTGATCCCTCGCGGGCTGACGGCGTCGTTAGATCGTGACACTGATGGATCAGCCTCAGAGAAAGTGTCACTTAGCACAATGACTGAAAGCTTTCATTTATGAAGTCATGAGGACTTTATCTTGAGTCATATGATCATCACTGTCCCTTTAAACCCAGAAGAGGCCTATGATTATCACATCCCTTTAAACTCTGAGGAGGCCTACGATTATCACCATCCCTTTAAGCCTAGAAGAGGCCTATGACTATCACCATCCCTTTAAGCCTAGAAGAGGCCTACGATTATCACCAATCCCTTTAATCGTAGGCCTCCTCCGAGTTTATCACCATCCCTTTAAGCCTAGAAGAGGCCTACGATTATCACCATCCCATTAATCATAGGCCTCTTCTGAGTTTATCACCAATCCCTTTAAGCCTAGAAGAGGCCTACGATTATCACCATCCCTTTAAGCCTAGAAGAGGCCTACTACTATCACCATCCCTTTAAGCCTAGAAGAGGCCTACGATTATCACCAATCCCTTTAATCGTAGGCCTCCTCCGAGTTTATCACCATCCCTTTAAGCCTAGAAGAGGCCTATGATCATCCCTTAAAGCTTAAAGGAGGCCTACGATTATGAAGCCCCTTTAAACCCAGAAGAGGTCTATGATTATCAACCTTCTCTTTAAATTTCGTAAAAAGTGTAAACCCACAACTGGCTCTGAATGATGTCTGCAAACCCTTCACTGCACGTGGATGTAAAATCCTACAAAAAAAGTGTGAAATTAAGAATATTCAAGGTTGAATGTGGTGTGCGCCAGTATTTCCACCCAAGCCACCAACGTCACTGCTTCACATCACCGTTTTTCACCCAGCATCCTCCATTAGGCTCACCAAGAGAAAAAATGCACAGTCTCCTGTCGCCATGGCCACAGGCGGATGTGGCGTCCCGGGCATAATATTTCCAATTACCCCAAAAGAAGTCAAATAACCATTTTTTTTTCCCCTCACTAGCCTGACCAATTGCGTGTCTCCTTCTGACACAAGTGGAAGAATCAAACTATGAATAATACATTAATTGAGCTCTTTAATTAGGGTGAAGGTGAATGTGGACCAGCTGAGCCAAATAATGAGATGTCAGCTCCGGCAGCGCCGGCCGTAAAGGGATTTTAAATGCTATTCTCTCGTCAGATGGAACTGGAGGCTTTTTTTTTTCTTGCGGGAGAAGCCAAGGAGGGTTGCTCCTAATCTCCTAAACATTCATCAGCAGAGCAGCTGGAATTAAAACTCGCACGGTTAGAATTTAAAAGCCAGCAGCAGAGTAACCACTCACACAGAGATTAGATAAGGAATGGCAGGACTAATTACCGTACTGTACGTAAGACGGACGCGTTTCATGGTAAAAACTAAATGTTTCTTCACAGCCGCCCCTTCGACAGCGCTGCACGACATCACAGGGGCGTCTTTAAGCTATTAAAGGCTCCTTACCTGCTTTACTTTCCCAAGCGCAAAGATTTTTTTTCCTGCTTTTTTTGAGCTAATTTTGTCCCATTTCGTTTCCAGAGGCGAGGACTGACCCAGCGCCGAGGGACCGGGCGAGTCACACGGCTCCGGACCTGCTGAGAGTCACCGCACATCTTTCCGGAAGCTGTCACACTCCAATTACACTGGGAGGTAGAAATGGACACCATTCCCAACCTGTTCCCATCCGCATTCCTGGCAGCAGGGAGGCTGATAATGGTAACGACCGGCGGTTTCCCGTTCGCCAGAATATCCTGTCCTCAACACTGACCAGATTTACCCAAAACTGCAGCTGAAAGCTGTGTAGTATATACCAGTAGAAGCAATGCCTCAATGTAAATAAGGATATCTGAGACGAGGGAACTTAAGCCAGAAACAGACCATAATAATAACACGGCACAAAACAACAATACACTATAGAGCACTGGTAATCCTTACATCATGACTAACAGTACTCTGGCCTCCATTGGTAATCCTTACATCATGACTAACAGTACTCTGGCCTCCATTGGTAATCCTTACATCATGACTAACAGTACTCTGGCCTCCATTGGTAATCCTTACATCATGACTAACAGTACTCTGAAGTCCACTGTTAAACCTTAACTCTGATGTAACAGCATCCCCCCACACACTGTCAAAATTCCTTTGCATTTAAGTGAACTAAACTGTTAGCATTTCACACTTAGATAACCATACATCCATCCAGTGTAGGTCCAGTGCAGGTTGGCAGGGGCTCAGATACATTTTCATCTTTCATTTGCTCAGACACAGTTAATTGGAGCATTATACCACAGCCTGACTGGAAAACCTGAAATACACAAATGATACTGGACTTAACCCAATATGCACACAGCGGGTAAGCAGGCAGTTACAGCTACCTGCGAATCGCAGTAACAAGCTCTCCAGTTGAGCTTCATTAAAGGGAATTCGCTGAATCCTGCAGCGGTCATGTGATCGTTCCCAACCAATGAGTGGCGAGGTGACGAGCTGTGGCAAGGACAGCCAGTGACCCAGAGAGATAGTGCTCCGTAAACGTTACCGCCGGGCTGGCACTCCGCCTCGCCGTCCCTGCCTGCGGCCTGTGGCTGCTCCTCCAGGGTCAGGATGCCGGGCCGGTGTGTCGCCCCCAGAAAGTGTCCGCTGACTCAGCACTGAGGTGACGGGGGGGGAGTGCTTCGACAGGCTGGCCGCTCCACTGAATAAACAAACATTTGTTTTCAGGTTTTTATCTCCAGGATATCAGGGTTACAGGAAGACGCCGCCATCTTAACATAATAGCACCTGGGCGGGTAGGTATTGCGCCGATTTGTTAAGTGATTGAAAGCACTCCATGCCGTCAGCACCGTCGCCCCCTGCTGCTCCCTCGGAAGGCAGCACGTTACCCTGATCTGAGGGCGGTAATTACATTAATCTCCAAGCCATTAGGTGGTGTGAAAATGTAAATAAAGCAAAATTGAATTTAGCGTAGCGCTGAGCCTGTTCCCCATAATAAGGTGGTAATGGGCCCTTGGAGCGAGGCCTGGGCGACTGCCCCCGCCGGCCCGCAGGATGGGGGTGCCACGTGGGCGAGGAGTCTCAAGGTGAGTGGAGGACAGAGGGGGCGGGGCAGCGAGGCGCTTAAGGACATGCGCCAACGTGAAGGTTGACCACCGCGGGCCCCAGGGGACCCCACCGTACCGCCCTTGAGCCGAACGCTTAGCCTGAATTTCGCCGGTAAAAATATCACGGCAAATAAACCAGCAAAACTATCACTTCGAGCAAAAAAAGTGTCAGTTGAGAATGCGGGACAAAGCAGCATCTCGGCAGCCATGAGTGATGGCGGTAAACCCGCTCGCTGCCCCTGACTGTCGGGGGAAGATGATGGGAGGGGTGGCTGAGAGCCAGGGACTACAGGAGGCAGCGAAAACGGCCCCAGAGTTTTCCTCCCCCGATGTGACCCTCGGCGCCATGATGGATCTGAAAGCGAGAGTTGCCTGTCAGAGGAATCCCGTGCCGTGAGCCTGTCAGGTACCAGAGACCCCCCCCCCGACCCCCCCGCGGCTCCCGGGACTAGCGGCTGACATTGCTTGTCAAGCAGTTCTGCGTTCCAAGGCCGGCCGACTGTCCAGTGAATTGCACTGGAGTGGGAGCCTTTACAGCGAGACCCCGGAAGAGCCGCGGCTGCCCTGCGGCACAACACGGTTCACTGCATTGTGGGAGGGTTAGGTTACACTGTAAAGTAACAAAATTAACCAGGACAGACACACTCACACATGTTTGTATTCATGTCTTTGTGGGGACTCTATGGGCATAACCCTAATCCCAGCAATGACGACCTTCCCAGCCCTAACTTTAACCACAAGTAACTAAACAAAATACAAGACTTTTGGCGTTTTTTACTTTTTCGACTGCAGTCACAAATTTTTATGATTGAATTTCCTCTTGTGGGGGCCTAAAAATGGCCCCCACAATGTCAAAATAACAGATGTCCCCCCATATACCATAGTACACAGCTCCACCCCCCCCCCCCCAAACAAAAAAAACACCCTCTATATGCGTTGATTGTATTAGGGGGGTGTTTATAATTAGCCAGCTGGTTTCAAGTTTACACTGGTGTGAGGTGTAAACAAAAGACCCAGTAGGATTTGACTTCTTGCCTAAGAACCTAAAGATTACATTTCATGTGTCAACAGGTCAATTTAGGTCCAGATGCATCTAAGAGGGTCAACCACAAATCAGTCCAAAGCCTTGCTTAACGCTTAGGAATCCAGAGAACATATGCAGAAAATGTCTTGGCACATCTGGAGAGGGTGGCATTGCAGAAAGTTTCTCACGCACTCGCCATGCTGTAAGATAGGCCTCTTTCCGTGTTTTGCCTAAAGTTGCAAAACATTTTAGTCTCACACCAGCCTTCAAGGGTATTGGTGGCTATAATGTTCGGCTTCTGTAGCCTGATAGCTTGTCAACAGCCCAGACTCACAAAAAGGAAGCAAAAATTGCGTCCTACTCAGACACGATGGGTCTTTGCTGGGGATCTTCTGGAATATTTTTTAGTAAAGCACCACTCAGTTACATTTGTATCTGTAGTTCATGTCCTATTCATCAGAGATTGTCATTCATGCAGCAATTGGAAAATTGAGCATTAATATGCACTTAACAGTTCTACCAAACAGATTAGGTCTACATGAGATTTGCATGTTTTTGAAGGTTTTTATTCTACAGTTCTGTCTCTAACACCATTAGTTCTTTTCATGTTAATTTAGTTATCATCAACAGTAAATTATTCTGTAAATAATAGGCACGGATTGGCATGAATAGTCCTTTTCTGTATTTGATTACCGATATGTATAAAAGATGACAGTAAAGCAGAGGATTTTAAAAGGGTGACATCATTTGAATATGCGACGATAAATTTGGAACAATGAAAGTTGCAGCTTTCAGAGGCAATGGGACTCAGGCTGAAATGGACCTTTATTCTCATTAAGTCTGTCTTAAAGGTGCATGCATTTTCCAGCACAACTGCTTTTCCTGATCAGGGAGACTGGAGCCTCTCAGGCAGCATAGGGCATAAGGCTGGGGCACATCCTGGATGGGATGGCACCCCATCACCTATAGGCAATATAGGCGGCCGCCTAGGGCGCCAGTTTCCTACGAGGCGCTGACTTAGCAGCCAATTTCACGTTGCTTTGGATAGGGGGCACTGGCAGTGATGCTTGCCTAGGATGGCACATTGTCTAGGACCAGTACTGAGCACTGTGTATTTTACACACATACACTATGGGCTATTTAAGAAGGCTTCCTACTATAACTACATGTCTTTGGACAGCGGTAGGAAACCATAGTACCTGAAGAAAAGTATGAAGAGTGGAGGTATGAAGCAAGAGTGCTACCCTTCGTATTTCAACACATTTAGATAAACCTAATTAAACACCAAGGTGCAAATATTGTCAAATCAAAGCATCCAATAGTGCAATTAGGAGACAAATATAATGTGTGATGTGTTGCGACCCGGGGAGGTAGGCGAACCGGGAAGGACGGAGCGAGCCAAAATACGGGGGTAAACGGGGTTTAATGCGGGAAACGGGGTAGTACACGGCGACAAACATTAATGACTGATCTGACATACTGGGGAAAGACGCGGACTAAATACACAGGACAAGTAGAAACTA
>JAODKE010000050.1:11231787-11244452 GCA_026779605.1 Mormyrus hasselquistii | reverse complement strand
CAGTGGTCTGTCTGGGACGGGTGGCGGGCGAGTGGGGGGGGGGGGGGGTGGGGGGGGGGTGGGGGGCGGGGGGTGCGGTGGGCCTCAGAGGAGTTAGGTCATGTGATCAGGTTCCAGAATGATAAAACATAGACTTTAAGGAGGATGTATCAAGAAGACAAGAGCAATGAGGAGAAACCCTAGAGGCGCATTCGCCCGAGGGCGTCGGGAGTCCAGAGAATTCCCTGAAGGAGGTAGGATTCCAACCAGGGCTGATTTCTTCATCAGTCCTGCCTGACGAATCCTCCCTCTTACAATGGCCCTCTTACAACAGAACCCTTCCGTTTGCCTGGGGATTTCGTCCACATGGTACCATGTAATGACACAATCCCGCACGCTTAAAGGCTCACTGGGAAAACACGCTCGCACAAAGGGCAGAACACAACCAAAAGCTTGTACACACATTTCCCTGCAGAAAGACGCTTCTCGGTGACCAGAAACACTTATCAGTGCAATACAGAAGATAACTATTTAAAATATATTAGAGAACAAGCATTGATATTATTAGAGAAAGCCCCATTTCTGGGCAGGTTGGTGTTACATGGTGAGCCATGGTGAATAGGATGAAGATCTCTCCCTAAGCGGTGGCATCATCAGCCCTCGCTCTGTGTTTTTAGCAAGCCCATAATAATCCCAGCCAGGGTAAGTGCTTGAGTGTAATTACCGTCCTTAACCGTCGCTGCAGAGCCGCTCCATTGCCGTTTAAACCAGGCCCCACGCTGACATTTCTCCAGTTCCAGAACCTTCGCTCATTGCCTTTTGCCCTCAATCAGTCTCCATTCAGCGGCATTTCGCCAGAAAGAGGGGGTGTGGGAGGGTGGTCAGGGGAGGGGCCGGGCGGGTGGTCAGGGGGAGGGGCCGGGCGGGGAGTTTGCGAGGGTAACTCTGCTTCCCGAGAAGATGCCGCAACTTCAGCAAGATTAAACGCGACGCGCTTTGTGACATTTCGCGTCAGACACCGGTCAACACCTCCCCCAAAGAAGCATTTGCATTTTGATAACCATGAATGAAAGAGTCCTTTTCATGATAAGAAAGGCAAGGCTGTAAAGTAGAGACACCATCAGGTGTGTGAAGCAGATCCACAGGCAGCTGATTGAGATTTTAATGGACATGGAAAAAATCCACAGATAGAGGATCTTGATTTTAACAGAATATGAAGGAGATCTACAGAGAGCTGATTGGGATTTTAACAGATATGAAGGAGATCCACAGAGAGCTTCTCAAGGCTTGATCCACTAGTCAGCTCACCCAACATGACCACCACAAGGAGCATTTCCCAGCAGATGCTGCCGCATTCATGTCAGGCTGCTGGCAGCTTTTTCATGGGGTGAATGAACGGCTTGGGACTACACAGTGAGCTCCATGTGTGTGTTACACCGCGACCACCAGCTGTCACATGCAAGTGTTCCGATAAAGCTGACCTGCCAGGCATTATTATCGTTGCTGGGAGGAGAACACAAAGTGGGAACTGCAAGAACCGTACACACTGACCGGCGGCCTGCACTTCTGGAAAAGCTGCAGTGAGCAGGACAGCGTGCTGGTATTCCACCCAGCCCCAATGCCCTGGACTCATTCCAGTCCCCAGGAACACCGGTTCTAATGCTCTGCAGGAGCGCTCTGCTCTCCTGCCATCAGCTGGTACTGATTAGATCAGATGGTTCCGATGACCTAGAACCTGGTGAGGTATGATAGATGCGCGGTTCCACCTTTCAGGCTGAGGTTCTGTTTCCTGTTTACTCCTGAAAACAAGAGGGCAGATCAGGGTCGAGCTGTACTCCCCCTTCCCCCCGTAAAATTATTCCAGCAAAGGTTAAATTGATTTCTCAATGCTCTCTGCATAAACTCCGAGACCACCCACACTTGCCATCCGTGCCATTGTTACTACGGTTACGGTTAGCCGCTAGATACACAATGTCCTACCACACATCACGGGACGTCCATGGAATATGCAAGCATCTCTCTTGGCAAAGGAACATTCTGGTGTCCAACATGGAGCGCTGACCTTAACCTGACACAACATCTCTGGGTGGAAATGGGACAAGACTAAGGCGTCGCTCCTTTCGGGGGGGAGGGGGGGGGGGTGAGGAACGCTGGCGACCAATTCTGCGGCTGATCGCAGCAGGAAGTCATCGCTGATGCATTAAAGGCCATGCGGGTCGCCATGACGATGTCATCCCTTATTTTGGGCATGACAGCGCGATATTCCCAGGGGACGTGAGCCCTGAAGAGAAGGTTCACTGATTTCTCTCCCATCCGACCAGCACATTACTTTTAAATTAAAAATTCATCCATCTTTTATATCGACGCAGCTTCCAGAGCATTTTCGCCACATCTCGTAATTTATTGCGCCTCAGCGTGTCATTTTAATTTTGCGTTTTTCGCCCAGCTTAAGCAAGCCGATAAAACGATAAACGGGCAAAGATAAGAAAACTCTGTGGGGCAGGAATGCTGGAAAGGCGGAGTTTGGTGATTTGCTCAGTGGCTGAGCACACTCACAGGGAGTTTTCTCTCTACTTTTTTTGCACGAATGACTGTCCACAAATTTCACATTCAGAATTCTCCCAAATGCCGCAAGCCATTCCGACACGGTCTAAAATTCGATGACACGGATACAGACACGTGGGGCTCAGATTTATCGTTCCTGAAGCAGCCACTTGACAAACGCGATTCACACACCAGGGGTTCTGAGCCCGCATGGAACGATCACCATGCTGTTGAGTGTCGGTACCGTGGTAGAGAAAATTCAGGACTGAAGACAGGAGTCGCTCATCCCAGAGAAGATCCCGACATGGATCCCATGCGCGAGACGTCCTGAGCACTTCAGTAAAACTGGAAATGCCAGGTGAGCAGAAACACACTCAACATAGTCCCAGGCGAACTGTGCATCTCTACTGCTTGCAGTGAAAGGGGGCTCCGTAATCAGACCCGCAGAAACCTCTCCTGTAAAATGTTCTCCAGACATTTCCAAGGAACCTGAAAACTGAAAATCTTGAGAGCAGGGAAAGGAAACAAAACCAGAACCTTGTTAGCATGCAAGGCTGCGGTTTGAAGGACGTGAGGCTTTCAAGTAAAGTCACATGGGGAATATCACCTGTGAGTCAGAAACGTGTAAATAAACCGCGATCGAAGCGAGTGGTCCTTCACAAGCAAAGTCGCCCTTCGCGGGCCGCGGTGCCCTCGTGTCCGACCGCGAGCTGCCACGCGGGGACACCTAGCCTGAAATCGGCCGTGACTCTGCAGCGACTGACTGCATCCTTCCAGAATCCTCCACCATGCTCTCTCTTCTTTCACGGCATCACCGAATCGGTGTCTATATAGAGGATTTGCGTAATCAACACCTCAGCATGAACGTGTAAAAATAGGACAAGTCTGAAGGCTTTCACTGTTTTCAAACCACGAGAGTCGCCCATCTATGAAGGAAAGCCTCATCACACCGCTTTAGCACGGAGAGAATGTTAATAAAAATTTCATTTTGGATAAAAGACGCAAACTCATTAAAAAGATAATTGCTTTGCAGAGATATTTAAGCATAAGGAAGATTTAGCTAAAATTAATTATGTTTTATTACATTTGAGAGCTGAATTTTGGAGAATTGATGGAAACAGATTCTAAAATTAGACTGGTTGTAAAAAGATTATGCCATTTTTGTTACTCTGATATTGAGAGCAGCTTATTAACGGTTTGACTATTTTAAGATGATTCGGATGAACTCAGAATTCAACTAGTTAAGATTTGGCCTAATTAAAGATGAACAATTAACAGGACACTTTCAAAATGAACTCCACCTGACCCACAGCTGAACAACTGCCCATCATTGACTAGATTATTTTTTTATATATATACACAAAGATATTTCCCTACAGTTATCTATCCAAAAACATTCATACACACAAACAGTAAATCCACGGTAAATCCCAACCCTCTTAAAGAAAGCCGCTCTCTGATTCCTCTTATCCTGAATGCTTTTCTGTTAAATGACGACGTCAGCTGTTGCTCTGCCACTGTTAAAAATTTCTATAACTGTGCCTGGTTAACTCAGGCGAAGATGTCAGATAACGGAGGGGATGATCTTAGCCATTGTCCTCACGTAGAGTGGATGGCATATTTCTGAAGCAGCGTGTTTGGGGATGCTGAGGTCAACGTGAAGGGTGCCGACTGAACTGCACGCCTGAAATCCCGCACACTACAGTGGCCCCATGCTAAATTTCCAGAGACAGCTCTGACAGAAGGCAAAATAACATAAAAGGCAGCGAATCAAGTACCGGAATAAACACAATACAGCCAGAGACAATCCAATCAGAGAGCAGCTACCATTTAAATGATTCATCAGCACTTTAGAAATGAAACTTAACTGCTCGTTCATACTTATAAACCAAATGTGCCAGGTGGTCTTAAAATCTGGCGACCATATTACCTGGTACTATTGTCTTGCTGCCAAATGCTAACTTGGCATACAACTTTACGCCCTGCATCCTCCGTGCCATGTATGTTTCATATACACCATCCCCTTAAAGATTAATATGTAGCTGTTGATTTATAAATCATCTCATAAGCAATCAAAATGGTAATATTCCAAAGCAATTACAACTGCAATAAATATTTGGCGAAATGCCTAATGAATTAACCAATCATGTTGGGATCAATTTGCATTGCCCCCTGGTGGTAAAAAAAAATGTGAAAATATTACGGCACAACAACAGTGAAAAGACTGCAACACCATCTGTACGCATTGCACGGTGCCAAACGCTAAAGCCGGTGGAGGTTAGGCTTCCTCTGGCCTCTCATATGATGCACCTATTCCGTGGATGTTTCACAACATTATTATTTTTTAAGTCCAAAGCCACGTCTTCGCTGTGGTAATTCTGATGACCGGGGGTAGAATAAACTCAAGTCCCGGGACACAACTATAGAAATAAATACTAAAACACAGCTTACAATTTATGTGTACTCATTTAAATTCAAGAATCAGATGGCAGCATATATGTAACAAATACATAAAAAGAGGTGAAAAGAAAATATTTTTCCAATTTTTTTTATCCCCTCCCCGCCCCACTTATAAAATTAAAACGCACAGATGATAGCCAGCAGGCTGAAATATGGAGAGTACATGTGAATGCAGACTGTTTAAAAGCTGGTGAATGACAGCGCTTTAGTTCCACCGTCGATCACCCTGCATGATATAGCGTCTCAGCTGAAAACGTTATTAAAAATGAATCATACATAACACATTGCATTTTTCCAGATAAATAGACGCTACCGTTTATATAATACACAGTATACCGCGTATGACCCAAACATTCCTCTCAGAAATCAGCTTTTCCGATCGATCAGTCAATCAAGCTGACTCCACACAATCTAAAAATACCATGTAAATAATATCTCATCGACCGATATCATAAATATACACAGACAACCTTGTGGGTCCACGCGGAGCTCCCTCGTTTGTTATCCCCCGGCCCCTGACGTCTTTCGGGAGAGCATGGGACGCGCTGTCCCCTTCAATAACCGAAAAGAACTACAGAAATCTAATTTTGTTTCGAAAATGCAACGGAAGTAATTTCCCGAATAGTTTTACTCCATAAAAACATTCGCCAGATGTACATTTACTGGCGGTTAAAAAAAATCATCATAATATCAAAATGTCCCACTGAAGCGGAATTATATTATTACATGGCATACAAAAATCATATACTATTAACAAAAATATGAAACAAAATATAAATGAAATATTAGTTTACGCGAACAGACAAATGTACTAGAATATACTGAACTGACATTTAATATAGTGAACTGATTAAAAATAAACCACAAAAAGTTACCTATAAATCGGTGCCCATATTATACGTGTGTGTGTATATATATATATAAAATTCTCTCACATACTAACCACACACAATCCGTTACATCAAACGCTGACACATCATTCATTTATTAAATGCTAGCGACACAAGTCCAGTACAGACCGTCCACTGCTAACAAAACGACTATTAAACAGCACCAGAGAATAAAACATTCAAGTGACTAAACAAAGGAAATAAAACGCGCGACATTTCGCAGAGGATCGCTACGTTAATAAAGGCACCGGTGCTCGCAGCCTCTCGGCGGGCATGCAATAAGCTGCACCTGTCATAAAAGCCCCGTCCGACGGCGCACAAAGAGATACACCGTGCCGTGCCAGCTGACCGCCTGGCGAACACCGACCTCCCCGCGCAGTGAGACGGATCTGCGGGCACGCCGTGTCAGGAGCGACGCACCGCTCGCATCTCCCCGGTCCGCCGGACAGCCTGCGTGTCTTACCTGAAGGGCATCTCCCACCACCGCGATCAGCTGCCAGGATTTCATCGTGGTCGAAAAAAAAAAAAAAAAAAAAAACACGGAGGAGGGAAAAAAAGAGGAGAAAACTAGAAAAAGTGCATCCTGCTTCTCGGGAGAGGAAAGCGAGCTTGAAGAACGAGGGGGAACGCGGGCATCAAGCGGACGAGGCGCGCTGGAGTCGGAGCCGGACCCGTAAACAGTTGCCACCGATATAAATGCCTGCCGACATGTGTCACCGGCTTTGCTTAGTCCGTTTATTGTGATACTGGCAAACTCTCTCACTCGCTCCCCCCTCCTGCATGTCGGGCTGCAGGTGCGCTCAGAAGATCATCTGCCTATACAATCTACCTACAAAACCCGCTTATATGATGTGGCTTTGTAATCTACCTATACATGACTGATTTATAGAATCTACCTTTATAACCAAATCAACCTGCGGACGTCAGATGAAGGATCACTTTATAGAGGCACCGAAAACGTTGTCAAAGAGGTTCATTCGCACATGCCCATAATACTCACCTGGCGAAATCGAGATCCATTTATCCGTTTTACCCGCTCATTGTACTTATTGGTTAAATATTACGTAACAATGCACTACCGTTCATTATGGAGCCTTCAATAGCTGCTGATTTGTGCAGATAATTTCCAAATATTATCAATGCCTTTTAGCCCAAAATGTCGGAAAAACAGTGATTATTGCCCCAATATAATATATAAAGTGATAAGTTGCCCATACATAATATTTTAATATACATGCATTTTAATTTAAATGTGTTTGGTGAGGGACTGTGGTCAGTGAAGTATAACGAAAGCTACGATGTCTAGCCTACAGAGTATATGAAAAGGTACCAGTGAAGGTATGCTGTGTGACTATCGGCCTGCATCTACGCGGAGCAGCAGGGTGGAGTAAATCTGAAAACATTGTTGTGTATTACTGAATCTAATATTTATTAAGGAAAGAGAACGGAAAACCTAAATTAAAATAATACAGCAAGTATAACATGTACAACCATCACTGCATGAGAAACTGCCGTGGGTCTTTCCGCACTCACATGCGCGCACGCACGAACGCGCACGCACGCACGCGCACAGATTTGTAATTATATATCATATCTTTGTGGGGACTCTCCATTCATTTCTATGGGGAATACTCTAATCCCAACATGACGACCTCAACTCCTACCCAGACCTAACCTTAACTATAAGTTACCAAACAAAATACAAGAGTTTTTAGGGTCTTTTTATTGCATTCACAGATCATTGTATAGGGACCTCAAAATGGTCCCCAGAACGTAAAAATAACACGTTTTTATTACAATGTGGGGGACATTTGGTCCCCACAATGTAATATAAACACGATCCACGCACGCCCACACGTCTCCCCTCTCCCTCTAGCGCCTTTCAAACCCCCAGGTAGCTTTTGTACATCACTGTGATCGAAACAGGCACTGTAAAGTCCCGGTGACAGTTTACATAAATTGGGCTAGCGGCCCCCACAGAGACGTGCCGGGCACGGGCAGAGGAGGGGACTCGCCACACGCTGGCGCCTCTGTTTTCATACCTCCCCGCTGGCCGGAAGCGCCGTGAGACGGGATGTTTAATATCCATCCCGTCCTGCCATGACACGATTGCTCAGTGCGGTGAACGCAAGCGCACAGGACCGCGCACGCGGCAGTGGGGATTAGAACGCGACCTTCCTGCTGCCACGCGTACACCCCCATATTCCATAGCCATGTCCCTGATTATTAACGGACGATGTACCCTAATTATTACCGCTGTGAAGCGCATGTACCACATGTATGTCGACGTCTAAATTAGATACCCGGAGTGGAATCACCTATCGCGGTACGGCCTTTTATAAAGGCAGGACAGAAGCTAATACTTTTATATATACATGTCTAACGGTTATCATCAAAGTAAGATGATTCTAAAATCACTATATTGCTTTTTAAACAGTAGCTTGTGTATTTTTGTGTCTGTTTATTTTTTAGTATTGTTTGGCTGAGTTTAGGCCTGTGTGTGTGTGTCTATGTCACCCCCCAAACTCACTTCTCCCTTGAGTGGAGGAGGATGTGGGGGGGGGGGGGCACCGTCTGTTGTAAACACGCGTGCTTCTCCGTGAGCCGTCTGCATCAGCCGTGGTGTGATGCCGGATCAACCAGCCGCGCATCTCTGGCCTGACACAACCGCAGTCCCTGCGTCACTTTCCACATTGGAGCCACTGTAGACCCGCCCCCTTCCATGCTAATTTATTCATGTGTCCCCTGAAGTAAAAAAAAAAAAGGAAAGAAAAAAAAACCCAGAGTGATGGTGCGAGGACGGAGTGTGGCGGTGCATGTCTGTGGATTCCGTCACGGCGGCACTAAAACCTCAGCGGCTGACGGGCTCAGCCAGATAAACAAACACCAATGTAAACACCGCGCGTCAAAGCTCCTGCCATCGGGAAAATAATAAGCCGCTAACATATCCGCCCCGCGTGCCGCAGGGACACACCGCAAGGCATCCTGCCGTATACCGGCCTGACCCACCGGATCCTCAGCACAGCAAAACTAACATCTAACTGCATGTTCCTTTCCTTCATACAGGTACAGGATGACGATGATGAGATTAAAATACAACCTGCTTCAGGATTGGTGTTTACTTACTCAGATTGTTATCCATGCTACAGATATCAGAAAATGCTGGCTGATCACGCAAAAAGCAGCGGCATTCAGAGCCCGTTTTGGTTTCGGCTGAAGCTCCCCGAGCGTGCCGGTCGAGGCTATCGCTCTTAACTTCAGTCAGTTACCACGGTGACTGATGTACCGCTCAGGGGGACCAATCTAGCGCCATAAGGTCCGACGCAGCCCATAGCTTATTACGCAGTATAATCTGTTAAAGGTTACCCCAATTCTTCTTGCTCCCCTGTGCCTCTGCCCTTCTTGCCTCTCATTGTTATTAACGATGTTGCTGTTATGATGGGGGCCCAGGATCCTGAGACACACCCGCCTGAGCCAGGATCCCGAGGAGAAAAGCAGCCCATTATTTTTTTCCGCACAGTAGGTGAGAAAAATGCCATGTCTTCCCCTGATGCGGTTGCCGGGGGAGGAAATGTAGGTCACGGTTAGGGCGTGTTAGAGGGAGGGAGCTGAATGGCACCAAGGGGACGCCGGGTCCGGGTCCGGGTCCGGGTCCGGGGCCTGCGCCGGCTTGCATATCTGCCTTGGTGCACATTGACCATTGTGTTATTTGATCGTTGAGCCCCCTGAAAGCATTGTGATCATCCCCACCCTGAAAGCATTGTGATCATCCCCACCCTGAAAGCATTGTGATCATCCCCACAAATGAGTCCTTTCCTGCTCATCAGACCCTCTACCTTGGTGACTTCCTGTCACGTGACCACCGCAGTCCGTCACATCCCATCAGATGACTATAGCATCCATTTCGGTCATTCCCATAAAACTCAGGACCCCGTGGATTAATCTACAGAGGAAGACTGATACGCAAGATGACTCGCACTGCACTGTTTACGCGAGCGGAGTGACCATAAATGACGGCCGCAGGCAGGATCTGGCCAGTTTCTCTGGGACTCCCGGATGGACAGCCCTGATGTTCTGGACGTCCAGGCCACCACAGTCCGAGGGGCCAATATTTCCATCAGTCTGACAGAACCGCGACTTACAGCAGTGGTATTACAACTGCTTTACAACTCAGAGGTGGAGGCTTGTGTCCCAGATGGATCCTACAGTAGAACATCGATGGAGTTTGCAGGTGAGGTCCAGAGAAGCAAACCGAGTGACTCCAGCTAGAGAGTGTTGCCCCCCTTGTGGATCAGCACAGAGTGCCACGTACAACCAGCTCTGCTAGTACGCACATTGCTACGGCGACGCTCTCACGCCAGGCAAGATCAAGTTCTACACAAGGTGCACAAGTCACTGAATCCAGATTAAGCTGGATACACATCCATGGAAGAGCAGCTCATTTGTGTTTTTAAACACATGCGGAAAGTCCTGCCAATTCGGAAGTTTAAGGTTTTAAAAATTCAAATCTCAGTCCACATCCGATGTCAAACGATTCGTGACTCGGTAATCTGCCAGTGTGATGCCAGCTGATGCTAAATCTGAGGCTACATGCTAAATGCCAGTCTGAAGCTAAAACACTAACCTGATGCTAAACGCTAACCTGATGCTAAATGCCAATCTGAGGCTAAACGCTAACCTGATGCTAAATGCCAATCTGAGGCTTTTTTTGCTATAGGCCATGGGTGGCCAATCTTACCCGCAAAGGGCCGGTGTGTATGCAGGTTTTTGGGATAACCTTTAGGACAGCTGTTCAAACCCAGGTGTGGGAACTCCTCAGATAGTCAGTCCTCTAGTTAGTAACCTAATTAGGGAGTTGCAGCGAAAACCTGCACACACACTGGCCCCTTGTGGATATGATTGGCTACCCCTGCTATAGGCCTTTTGTCTGAACAATGAAAGCTCCCCAAGCCACACAGACTGGTACATGCAGGATATAGCCTTTCCAAGGGAACATACTGGGAGGTAGTGTGGGGGCGCTAGGCCCGTGGGACCCTGTGGGGGCGCTAAGACTTGTGCTGTCTGTCCCATCTTCCTGTGGAAAAGTGCATCTCTTGTTGCCGGTATCAGTCTTCCTCTGTAGATTAATCCACGGGGTCCTGATTACAGGTGGCTGTCCAATTGGAGTGCCTGACAGACCTGACCTCCCTATCCCAGCCGAAATAGAAAAGGCGACACTCGCTTTTGCGATAGGATGCGATTTATCGTTTTCCACTGCAGGTTAGCTGTCAGGGTTAAACATAGGGGCGTCCCTTTTGCACACCTGTGACTGACGGATCTCACCTAATGAACAGACCCCCCCCCCCCCCAGCGTGCTAGCAGGAAGGGGAATACATCATCCCCTGAACAAAAGGAGCAGCATCTGTCAAAGCCGGTAGCTGTTAGCCTAGCTAGCCACCACAACGCTGTTTTTCTTAAAGTCAGTATAATCCGCAATAAATGTTCTCACCTTGGGGATGCTCGGGTGTGGGAAGGCTGGGGCGGGGGGGAGGGGGGGCAGGGCATGCCTCTCCAAGTCGCCGGACACCGCCACCTGGGTATGGGTGGGTGGGCGGCCTTTTTAAGGAGCTTCTGGACGTGACGAGCTAATGAGCTAACAGCTAACTCTCAGTTTCTTAGTGACCTCGGTAAAGCGGGGGGCAGAGATGCACAGACCCACAGATGCGCTCCCTGTGTCACGGCTCAGTGCCTGGTGTTGCCTCGCCGTCAGAGCGGCGCGATACGGTCACCGGGGAACCTTCAGGCACTGGGTTATGCCAAAGCTGAGGAGGAGCAGCCAGTTGTGCAAAACGGCTGCTTTGCAAATAAGGGCCGGCTAAGCGCCTGGATCCGTCTCCTTCAGCAGCCCCCCCGCAGTGGGTGTCTTTGGACCTGGGGCATGGACATGCTGCCGCCCCAGGGAGGGGCCTGTTGGTCAGCTCACCTACCCCTTCAGTCTCTGCTGCCCCAGGACGCCCAAGACCAGACCCCCAGAACTTTCCACCCCTGCCCAGACCTTAACACTTTATTTTGATCTCCCTGTTCCCAGATTCTGCCAACACATTCCGTACCACGTGACTTGGTTCACCATTCCAACCAGAGTAACTCACACCGGGCGTCACCATGAGGGTCACCATTAGTTGTCCACCTAGCACAGGGGTGAACCACCACCAGCGGAGCTGTGACGCACCATCTCTCACGGTCAGAGTGATTCCTGGGGAATTAAGGTGAGTGCATGGCCAGCCCTCTCCGTTCAGCCGGCACAGAAATCTGAGACAAGAAGAAAGTTTACAGTCGACTTTTACACGATGGCACTAAGAGAGATTATATCTACTGCCTTTTCAATCTCGGGCCTCAAACCCCATCACCTTGCTCCATAACCCATCTCCCCGTCCTCGGATAATTGGATCTCTGCCAATCTGACGTCGCAGAGTCGCCCACCAGCTGTAGATAATCCATACGCTCCTGCATTCCGAGGATGATAATTGCACTCCAGCTTGCGGCTAAGAGTGGGAATGCGGGGGGTGGAAGGGGGGGTTGGTTCAGTCCATGTTCTGTCCCAAGCACGGTGGACTGTGACTCCTGTGCACCGGAGCGGAGCTCACAGAGGGGAAGGGTGAGCGGGTTGGCCAGCTGGCGTGTAGCGGGGCAGGGGGGGGGGGGCACAGCGGGGAAAAAGACACACATACAGAACAGGGGCATCTCAGATAAACCAGGGGCCTCTCCCCTGCCCCTCCCCTTCGGCACGCGACGGCGTTAACCAGCGCCATCTAG
>JAODKE010000050.1:11210507-11225758 GCA_026779605.1 Mormyrus hasselquistii | reverse complement strand
CCGTGGGGCGGGGGGCGGCGGGGGCCTGGGGGGTGTGTGGTGTTGTGTTGGTGGTGGGGGGGGGGGGGGGGGGGGGGGGTGGCAGAGGGACAAGGTATCTTCTGGATCAAACAAGCAGAGAGGTGAAAGACATCAGGGCTGCCATGAGGTCATACTGTACATGTACGTAAAGCGTCGCGAGTCTGGATCAGGAGCTGGAGAATCGTTCTGCTAGGAAAGGCGATTATTTAGCTAGCTGCTACGCTGCGTTAAAAATAAATGCGGTTATGCTTAGCTAGCTGGTTAGCGGAGTTTCGAGGTACTGCAGCTATGTTTAACTAGCCGGTTTAGGGAAAAACGCAGTCATGTTTATTTAGCCGGTCAATGCAGTTTACGGTAAATGCAGCTAGGCTTAGCTAGCTGAGGTATGTGAAGAACTATGACATCACTACAGATTGCAGTGAATCTCCCTGCTGTTATCTCCGTGCCGAATTCCCTTTGCATCCTACAGCTTGGGGCCAAATCCTCCACGGATGAGATGCGCGCTTTTTATAACACAGTTTATCATGCGGAATAAAGACCTCCACACACACACACACGTGTTCAGGCTTTGATTCCAGTTTGGTCGGTGGAGGTCTTGGTGGGGGGGGTGGAGACCCCCCCCGTTAGGCTCTGTCCATGGAGGACGTACCCTGTGGGCGAATAAGTACTCCCTTGGTGCATCTGCTCATCAATCAGCTCATCAATGAGGCCGGGTACGATTTATTAATGATAAGATCATAATGCTCACAAAGACGTATGGGATAGGAAGAGGCCGGGCGGAGAGAGAAGCTCTCTTCAAATAGCAGGACGCAGAGCCAGTGCAGATGGGTCAGCAGGGTAGCAGAGTTAGAGTTTTAGAAATTATTAAGCTAGCTGGAGTCCTGACCTTGGCAAAAACAAAGTTGCCAGAGAAAAACAGCCCACGTCCTCCGAACAAAAATTAAAACGGCTTCGACCCCAGAGGAGACTTATTGGATAGATTGTGTTTCTTAAACGCTTGGTTTAGCATGGAAAATTGTGGAACACGGAGAATGACTTTCCTGTGACATTACGGCAGGCAGGCAGGACCGTCAGCGGCGCCCCCTAGCCCACCTGATGTGTACGGAGGAGCTTCGACACGCCAGGGAGGAGGCAGGAGATCAGGAGGTTGGCAGGCGGGCGGGGTGGACTTGGGAAAGCATGGCACCATCTCGCTAAGCTAGTGGTACAAGGTGAAAACCTCTATCGCACTTGGAGGCCATCTTGAGTCAGCCGCATGCAGAGAGGGGAGAGGCGTGTCCCCCCCTCCCCCTCCCGAGGGCACCCACACCAAAGAGCCCACAGATGCACGTCCCGCATCTGCTTATACTAATATAATATATCTTGTGAGCTCTGGCAGTCTTGTTTCTCAAATGAGACCCGTGTCCTCCAGTCACGGGTGAGATCCACCGCATGAGAGCCGACCGTGATGCAATCACTGAGTGCAGGGGATTCTGGGAGATGAGGCCTCCGCACCCATGTTGAATTAGCCTGCAACCAAATTACCACCAAACAACAGGAACCCGCATTGCTCGTAATCAGAGTAAAAAATCATTTCGGTTTAAACACAAATTTTACTCATAAGCCTTACAGCTAAAGAAAATAAATAAATAAATGGAATCTTCCGATTGGTTAATTGGCATCGCTTGACATTACGCTGCGGTCTAATTTGCAGAATGTAACGCGTGAGTGAAGCGCGGGTCACATGTCAGCGATGGGCCACCAGAGCCTGATTTATACTGACATAAAGCACCTAATACACTTTACAAAGAAACTATTTGTCTTCAGTGAGCCGTTACGGGTCCCCGGGGCTCCGTCCCGAAGCAATTCGAATTATTCACGGCAAGGCAATAAAATAAAGCATAAAAGGCGACACGCACAATACCAATATGCTAATGGGTGTCTGCAAACCGAGCCGCACTCCGGGACATGATATCACTCTCCGCGCTCACGGCACCGGCGCCGTCCGAGGGTTCCGGCTGAGGTTCGGCGTCGTTTAGCCACCGCCGTGGGAGTAAACAGGCCGCGGCCCAGGGGTTCGGCCCAGCCCGGGAGCGCCGGGGTACGGACGCATCTGCCAGCCCGCAAGGTTTATTCAATCGTCAGGTAACATCCCGTTTTCCCACAAGGCCCCTCGGTTTTATAAAGAGCCAGGCCACCCTCCTGGGTGTGTAACCCCACCCCCATCATGCCCGCTCTGCTGTTTCCACGGTAACCATCTGTCCTGACGTGAGACAGATCCCTGGTGTGACAGGTCAGAACGTGTCTGCCACCCCCCGTTCCCCTACGCGGTTCCGGCATACGACATCGAGCCCCTGTTCCTCCGCCAGCTTGCCATTCTCATATCTCCTAGTCCTATTTTTACTCCCTTTGCTGCCCCTTCTGGAAGGAGGACAAGCCGCCGTGGTCCAGTGGAACCGACCCAGAGTCCCGTCCGAAGGGTTGGGGGGGGCACGTCTCCAGCCTCTCAGGTCCGCTGACCCGCCTGGCGCGAGCCGCCGGAGCCCGTCCAAGGTGGACCTCACCTGTGTGGCCCCCCCGGGGACATATGAGGACATCTGGCCGTTTAATCTCATCTGCCAGACCACGGCGGCTTTGTTTATTTCGACTGATGATGCTCTGATGAGCATTTAACCCACTCCCCCCGCCGCCCCACCCCCCGTGGTGGCACTCCGCCAAGCCGCGCACATCAGTGGCCCTGCGGCCTGCGCCCCAGGATTTTCTTGGTCGGAACAGACGACCTTCTCCGGAATTGTGTGTGAAATCCCAAACGGCTCCCTGCACAGACCGCGTCCCTCCCGAGCGGGCCGCTGCTAACTTGGAGCACTTTTACTCAATTTGCTGGTAAGCAACAACAGCTTCCCGACGTCCCCGGGTGCTGCAGAGTCACGCCGAGAGAGGCTCTATCTCACGCCGGCACAGCAGGTCACGGACCTCGGTTAACCTCTCTGGGCCCAATTCCGTCTCCTCCGGCCTGAGTCACCGCGCGGGTGATGAAAACAAGCCTCCGGCATAACTCGCCTTCGGCGGGCGTGACAAGCCTGGCGCGACGCCTATTAATTAAATACTGTGTGAGGTTTTCAGAACGGCACAAATACCACTTGGAATCCAAACCCTCAAAAAGCGCCGCCCCCGATTCTGCCTCCGTGCTCGTTTTGAATGGTGCTAATTAACAATTATTCCGATTCTTCACGTCGCTTCTGTTTCGCTTTTCTTTTTTGTTTTTTTTGTTTTTTTTTTTAAACACGAAGCGGCTTCCCTTCCCAGTATGTCTGGCAGGAGCGAGATAATTTGCGGACCAGGTCTTGCCGAGTCTGCCTGAGCGCTCTCCTCCGCCGCACTCTCCCTCTCTCCCAAGCCCTCGGTGGGGAGAAAAGGTTAAAAAGAAAAAGCAGGGGTTTAAGTGTGAGCCACGATGCTGCGGGTAAGCGGCTCGCGCCACGGAGGCCCCCCCCCACGCCCCCGCCTCTTCCCATGCAGCTTACAGAAGTTCAGCTGACCTTTAAAGTACAGCCCGGCCTGACGAGCCCCCACCCCTGCCGCTTGCCCCCCCACCCTATTCCTCCACAGGCGGGGATCCATCATCATTAGAGGCTCCAGGAAAGAATTTCCCCGCTTCCCCCGACTTAACGTTTGGGGACGGCTGCCGTACCTCTGACTTCCTGTCTGCAGTCGCCATGGCAGCAGGTCCAAGCGGGTCGATTAAAAATAATCTGCTGGGTTACCTGTTCCTGCCATTCCCCCCCTTCCCTCCCTCCCTCTCTGTCCTCCTCAGGAAATCTCCCAATACCAGCACCCCCCTTTAAATCTGTCGATCTTACTTCTCATATTCTCTGCAGCCAACCAACAACACGCTCCGGGTCGCATTCTGCGTTCCGACCCTCAAACTCACCGTCTGTGCGAGACGCGCGCAGACGACTGCATCGCGCCGAGCTCTGCGCCTCTGAGCGCGTCCTCGCGTCCGCAGACCTCATTTGCTATATAAACACCAGCATGAATAAAGAATAAGCAAATCGCACGCCAATGTGAATTAATCATTTCAGTGGAAAAGGCAGCTTGGTAGTTAAGCGTCGGCAGGCCCCTCAATCAATCTGACCGCTGAAACGCCCGGCCGCGGTGGAAGGTTATCCGACCGGCAGACTTGGAGAGAGGGGCGCCCTGGGGTGGGAGCCGCGAGGCAATTAGGCAGCCTGAGGCGCCCCGGGGGCGAGGCCCTGTCCAGATGGCACCTTTTGAGAGGCTGTGAGGGGTATTAGGGCCAGCTGGGCAGGAGAGTAAGCAAAGAGACGCGAATGCGCCCCCCCCCCCCCACCAAAGAGACTCGCTCTGGCTGTATTCTTGGTTCCCCCCCTTTGTATTTCATTAAAGGGGCATTTTTCGCCGAGTTCTGTTTGTTATTACTCGCCTGACTGTGCGCTTTTCACCCTGCCTGCTGGGACCCCTCTTCGAAAGACACCAACTTCTAGAGAAAAATAAATTAATAAAAAAAAAAATGAAAGAATGGAGGGGAGAGGGAAAAAAACCAAAAAACCCATGAGCGGCGGCTCCCAGCGGGGCAGAAGCTGAGGGTAATAGTGCTGGAGCCACACTTTAATGGCATCCAAGGTCAGAGATGGGGGGGGGGCGACAATGGAGAAAACAGAGGGGTGACATATGGCGTGTTCCCTCCATACAGAGCCGCACAGAAATCGAATATGAAAATGCAGAATTTCCAACCTTCGTTAATGATGATGGTGTGTGGGGGACAGAGAGCAGGACGGGGAGGAAGGAAGGGACTCCTAATCGGGAGTACATCAGCACAGGGCCTTTTGGGGCCTTTGGGGGCCTTTGGGGCCCTTCAGCAATCTGCCAGTGAAACGCTAAACAAAAACCAAACCGACAAAAAAAAAAAAAACAAGAGAGCAATAAAGGATAAATCAAGAGCGCGGAAGCGCATTTATTCCTGCACGCCTGCAATAGGCGAACTCCTTTAAAAGGCCAAATAAAAAGCATTAATCCCCAAATTCCCACTGCAGCTACAGCTCGGGCCGGCAAAGTCATTTTTAAGCGATGAATAAAAAGCCTGATTTTTCAGGCAGTAGGAAGGACAGCAAAACGGGGAGACGTGCAGGAAAGGACCCCGAGGGCCCCGAACATCTCGCTTCATTTGGGATCCATGTGGAAGCAGGAACCCAGATGAGACCTTTCATTAACCCGGCTGTTAGTTTACACACTGTAGCTGTTCCCGGGTAGGTAAGGCGTGGGGCACTGGCCGCTACAGGCCTGCAAGCTGCTCTGCGTTCCACCCCCAGGACTCGCTAATCATTTTTCATCCTGTCAACACTGACAACTTTTCACTTCCTGTGGCGATGATGGGCTGTAGGAGTGGGGGGCGGGGTTCCCAGAACGAGCCGTGTTGGGACGTCTTTGGCTCAGGCTCAATGTGGGGAAGGGGGGGTGGGGGGGCATTTCAGAAGATGTTCGGTTTCAAGCAATAATCTATCATCCTGGATGAAAGCAAATACACAAGTAATAAATCAAAAACACTTCAGTCTGTCTGCGAGATCAAGTCAAACCCCACCGACATCGAAACCTTCACACCAGCCCCTCCTCCCTCAGAGCACGGTCTGTCCGGATTACCCTGATTGGTTCAGAACAGCCATGTGGTTTAGCGTGGGGAAGGAGTTGGGGTTCAGGGGATGATGGGTTTGACAGCCAAATTGCCCGACCTGCTCCTATGTCAGAGCTGTCAGGAGTTGGCTCAAAAATGCAGGCACTTCTGGGGGGGGGGGTTACAGACAAGCGAGAGGAACGACAGGGAGAGACCTTTATGAGGAGGGCGGCGGGTCACATGACCTGGGAAGTGGATCGTGGCCGGCTGGCTGGCCGGCACTGACGGATGGGTGCCCCCGTGATCGGCACCCCCTCAGGCAGACAGCCCCCCACCCTCATGTAGAGACACGCCGGGGGCGGGAGAAACACAGCAGATGCTTTTACACGCGTGTGTCGTGGGGTGGTCCATTCCACGGCGCCGACACGCCTCGGCGACACCGGCTGCCAGCCGCCCGACACGGTTCCCAGCCCTGGGATAATCGTCCGCCGTGGGACAGGGGCATGCTATGGGGGGGGGGGGGGGGTGCAGACGGCAAGGGGTATGGGCAGAGGCGTCAGGGGCTGGTCGGTCCTGCTGTCACTCCAGCCCCACCCAGCAACGACCCAATCGGCCAAACCGTTAGCATGACAGTAGCATCCAACCCCAGCAAACGACCCCCCGGAGAAGAACTAGCCTACTTAGTCAGGTGACTCCCTAAACGGCATGTAATCAGACCAACGGCCTGCATCCTGCATGGTGACTCTGAATGGAAGGATGACGTCTGAACAAAGAGTCACAGTCTGTCACATGACCAGAGAAGCGGCAGGTCTTTACAGACAAATGACCCACAGACACACTGTGACATCTCTAATTTAACAAACAAATGGCATTGGCCTCCAGCTCCTGTAAAATTACACACTTCCTGTACAATCATACACTTCCTGTAATGACAGGATCAGGTCATTAGACGCGGTGCGTTCAGCGTAACATTTCATTACTGAATACACTCAAACGGCGGCCACCCCCCCCTGGACCAGTATGAAGGGGGGGGGGGGTGGGGGGGTGGTGACGGCCACTCAGCATTAATATCCGAGATAATTACACCTCATTCTACTCAAACTGCTTTGCTTTTGCTGAGGTGCGGGAACAGCAGAACCAGAGAACTCCTCCAGAGCGTGTGAGAGACGCGCAGATCTCGCTGCGCGCTTCGGTAATTCACAGCGATTATGCAAATGGGGCTGGTCGGCGGCAGCGGATATATACGCTACACTGGCATGAGTATACGCTACACTGGCATGAGTAAAAAAAAAAAAAATCTAAACTCAACGCCACTGCTGCCGGGACACCGGTATGTTTATCGTTGCTTCAGGACATCCCCCCCCTCATCTGTCCCATGCTTATTTATTATTATGTCCGGATTAATGACAACGAGAATGAAAGGCTGCGGGGGGGGGGGTCCAACTGAAGAGACAAGAGTGGGAGCAAGGGGCAGGGATGTTTACCCCATACCGCCCACGGAGACAGGGGGTGGGGGGGGGAGCTTAGAGCATCCACAGGCATCTAATTAGCGAGAGGCCCAGAAGAGCTGCACCCCCCCCCCCCCGAGCCCCCTGGTCTTAAAAGGTTTCCTAAAGTCACAAAATGAAATTTCACTAAGGGCACAAAGCTCACAGTATGAGTCAAACCTTTTCTTTTTGCTTAAACACTTCCGGCATGTTCTGCGGATGGTGTTTTTGTAAGAACAGGCACGGAGAGGGTGGGCTGAGCTTATGAGCAGTAGGATGCGCAGCGTCAGTGTGTCAATATTCATTTGGTTCGGAGGGAGAATTCAGACCTGGCCTGGAAACTGACTTACCCTACGTGAGTGTATAACATACCACCTACTTGCTAATACTCAACACTAACTTAATGTCTGTGAGAACGAGGGTCCCTCCATGTCCCCCGCATCCCTCCCCACCCATCTCCACTCTGGGATTCCAACCCATAAATTAAAAAGCGCTGTAACGTGAACTCGGTACACAATGTTCGTATGAGACCCTGTGGACTGGGGATCGGGGTGGGAGTATAGGTGGGTAAGTAAATGTCAGCACTGTGTAAATGTATTTATAAAGAAGTGCTTTTACCTACAAAAAGCTTATTAAAAGGTGTACATTGATACAGGGAGGCTCAGAGCTGTAAGTCGCTGGGTTTGTTTCATACATGTAAATGACAGGGGGACACAGTGACGGAGATACAGGGTGGGACACGGTGACAGAGGGATGCAATGACAGGGAGACACAGAAAGGGACACAGTGACAGAGGGATGCAGTGACAGGGAGACAAACAGAGGACACATTGACAGAGAATGACACTGTGATAGAAGAGGACACAGAGACAGAGGGATGCAGTGACAGAAAGGAACACAGAGAGGGACACATTGACCGAAGAGGACACAGACAGAGAGGGACACATTGACCGAAGAGGACACTGACAGGGGGACACAGACAGAGAGGGACACAGTGACAGAGGGATGCAGTGACAGAGAGACATAGAAACAGAGCACACATTGACAGAAGAGGACACTGACAGGGGGACACAGACAGAGAGGGACACAGTGACAGAAGAGGACACAGAGGGTTCCCAGGGACAGAGAGGAAGACAGAGAGTTTGTTCTCCTCACGTTTCCTCCCACAGCCGTAGCCGTAGACTGTGGGAGGAAACGTTGGCTAATTCCACAGCGCCTGTGTACTCGCGGCCGGCACTGCCTGGGATGGAATCCAGGACCCCTGCACTGGGTAAAGAGTTAGAAGATGAATTATTATTATTATTATTATTATTATTATTCATTGGTGAGTACAAATTATCACCCAAAATACTAAAGAGGGGGGGTAAAGGATGATGATTATCACCTCTGCTATTCCCTCAGCTGGTTCAGGCTGTTTACGGGTTTATCCCCAGCAATCACACGTGGAATTAACACCTTCCCACTGCATCCTGTCCATTCCTCCATGAAACAAAGAGTTTCTGGGTGAATGACCACGCAAGTTCCTTTGCTTTCCCGTGAATGACCACGCGTGTTCGCAGCTCTCCCGTGAATGACCACGCGCGTTCTCAGCTCTCCCGTGAATAACCACGCATATTCCTTTGCTCTCCCGAGAATAACCAGGCGTGATCTTTCGCTGGCCCAGGAGTAACCATACGTGTTCTGTGTGTGTTCTATGTTCAATGTGTGAATATCCATGCTTGTTCCGGTCCTCCCCTGGAAAATCGTGTGTGTGTTCCGGAGGCCTCCTGTCTTACGGCATGCCACTGGGTGGAGCACCACAGATAGGGAGCCAGAGAGGTCTCCCCGATCGGATACAACACTCCAGGAGTTATCAGCTCGCAAAGTGGGTCAGCCTCCCACCAGAGAAATGTTGCTTTGTTTTGGTTTTTTTAAAGCCAAGAGGTCTTTCTCATCTGAGAAAAGAAGATTACCACCTGACAGGCGGCAATTGTACGTTTCGTAGCAGAAGACATAAACCTGCCACAGCCTCCGCCGTCTCGGCGCAGAAACATCATACAACATGATTAAAATTCAGTGAAATTAAGCTCTGCTCCCTGCAGCATCATCACGACTATTTTTACCCCAGACTGACTCAGACAGCGAGCTATTTTTCTTACGTTTTTTATCCGCAGTTGGACTGTTAGCAGTATAACACAGAATGTATACCGATATCGCTGCAGGGAGCCGTGTCAAATCACAGCCCACGATGCTGACGTGTGCCAGGCCACCCCGACACGAGGGATGTCCCCGATCAGGGTGTGCCAGGCCACCCCGACACGAGGGCAACGACCTCGGCAAGGACACTGTAACAAAACAATGGCAGGGAATTTCTCTCTGCATTTATCTCCTCTGGTTTCCATGACGACAGAAAAGTATCCCTTAAGTTTTACGTCGCCCACTCAAAGTGAAACAGAAAGCATTTATTAACAAGAATAAATTACAATACAGATAATGTTATGATTATGTAACGCGGTCGCTGGAGAGCTCGTCTTAGATAACGGCTTGCATGCCGCATGCTCACTTTCGCACACGCTGCTTCCTTTCGCCTGTGGCAGGTCACTGGGCCCCAGGCTCCAAGCTGTGGGGGCGGTGGGGGTGGACTCCCCAGGGTCGCACTGGTAACCGCGGTGACTGTCTAGGAGAGGCTAATAACTGCTCTGGTGCGCAATGGAGGCCCCGCAGACGTGTTGTTTTGATAATAAGGCAGCTGCTGTGTCGCCTATCCGCCATTACGCCATTGCGTGATCGGCGCCGCCCTGGGGGCAGACAGTGCGCATCTCCACGAGTGACGGTGGCCTCATCTCCCACATCGTCACTTTATTCTCGTTGTGGATGAAACTGGAGGCTCACTGGGGCCCCACAAAGCTGATGGGAGCCCGTGGGAGGGGGAGACCGGGTGGGAATCGCATTCGAAAAAGAGGACGGGGTGCTAACAGAATGCTCTAGAAGCTGATCAAGTTAGAGTCAGAGCAGGAATGGCATCGTCTCATTAAGCAGGAGCCTTGAGGAAGACAGAGTCACCGAGGCAAACAGCACATCACCAAAGCGATAATAATGCCACAACAAACCGTGAAAAACCTTTAAAGGATGTGTGTGATGAAATTAAACAATTCCTATTTTAAACCTGTCATCCAATAAGACCCCCGAAAGGCAGGCATCCTGACAGAGACTCACGGCAGCCTTCCATACTCATTACCCCCCAGGTTCATCAGTTCTGTGAGAGACCCCCGGGCCAGCATTCCATTAACACGACCGCTAATCACCACGCTGGAACCTAATGAAAACATTAGACCCAAAATGTGAGGCTGCATGGCTAGCTAGCTAAAACGCTAGTTAATCAGATTCCCAAGCTATAGCTAGCGCCAGCTAGCACTGGTCTCCTCCCGGGGGCACCCCAAACAGCTGACACTTCGTATGAACCCAGAAACGCCCTCAGTGCTGCATGCCCTCAGAAGCTCCCGCAGAAGCTCACCCCTACCCAGCATGCACAGGTGCGCCGGGTGACCGGGAGACCACAGAGGTAATGATATACATTCGCTAACAAGTGACACTACAGCCGCAACTTCATTCATTAAAAATGCATCGACTGGCTGCCGACAAAGCAGAGCAGCTTCTGGAACTGGACCTCGCACTGTCCTCTGCAGAATATTAAAATTTACTGGAATGAGACATGGCAACCGATCAGCCAACCATCTTCAGTATTAGTACAGCGTCGCGTATGCACCCTCCAGCTGATCTTCCAGGGGACCTTTGCCACGACGATAGACTGGTTCCGGGGCCGAACTTCCATAGTGAGTAGGTGACACCTGTTCTAGGAATCATGGGAATGTCCTTCGCTTGGCTCAGTCTGCCCGCTCCACTCAGAGATAATAAAACAAGCAGGACAGATTGTCTCTGACACACTCTGATATATGACAGCGGGCCGACTCCTTCATTAGTCACTTTTCAGCAGAAATTTAATTTATTCTCCAGAGAAAATTCATCACTGTCACTGAGAGGGGAATAGATTTGTATAACTGCACTTTTTCGCCTGAATTAGCTGTGTTAGCCTCGGGGAGTGTTTATGTGCACCATGAAGCCTCCGGATCTGCATGCACAGTACAGGAGGAATAATAGAGGGGCGTGACCCGGATCCTGGAGGACCAATCGGCAGGCTGCTAGTGGACAGGCCCTGTAATCCTCAGAGAAGGAACAGCAGAGGGGCGGAGCCATGGTCTCAGAGGACCAATCAGGAGCCTGATACTGAACTGGCCCCAGGAAGCTCAGGGAAATGGTAATAATAATCATGTAAGATACACACTATTCCCAAGTGTTTCATGCAATATACAGACACACCCTACCTCCTAACTTTTCATATAAAATACACACGCACCCTAACCCTTCAAATAAAATACACACGCACCCTAACCCTTCCTGTAAAATACACACGCACCCTAACCCCTAACCCAAATATGCTGATATAATCAGCCACTATATTTACGCTGCATTTTTTCAGCCTTGTTTAAATCTCTTAACAGCGCACAAGCATAAGAAATGACTGCCTTTCTCTTCCCAAACTTTTGTCTTGGCTCCCAAGCTCATTCTCCGAAACGACGTTTTCATTTCCAAACGCTCTCCCCGGATCGGGGGGGACATACCCGTCGCCGCATGAATATTCATGCCGATGCCGGAGTGGCAGTTGGCGCCCCCTAAGCGGCACAGAAAAACGCTCGTTAGTGACCGACAAGTTCCTGCCGTTACGCATTGCCGAGCCAGAACCAACACTAAATGTACGATTCTGTGTTCGGATTCAGGTGAGTCGCATGACAACGCATCCGGGGGATGAATCACCGGGTTCGAGACTCTATGACACGCCTGCAGGATGCTTAGGGTGTTACCCTGGGACTCGCTCCTGTCTGATGTGCGTCTCTCTTCGGGAAGGCCGCGCAGATAGCCACGGCTGCGCGTTCAGAACAATGAGTGATGGGAGTCGCCATGGAGATATGCTAATGTGCTCATTTGCATATTCCGTGCAGGGACGCACTGGCACAACAGCGAAACACAATGTATCCAAACGAGCACGTCTGTGATGTCATAAGCTGGGGGGATTTAAGTCTTGCACAGAAAGAAAGAAAAAAAAAAACCCGCACACTGGCAGACAATGGCGAAATGGCCCCTGAAAAGAGCCCAAACCGCATCCCGGGCGAGTATTTAAATGAATGTGTCCGCGCATCACGATTCACAGCTCAGTCTTCTGGTCGTTTCCATTAGTGATGAGCTATAAAGTCATAACGTTCTTTTGATTTCTATCCCGCTTTGAGATCAAAGTGAAACATGGACATTTCCTCCATTCATTTCCATCTTAATGCAGCGGGGAGTGACTGCGACTGACCCTATCCCCCTCTCCCACCCCCTCCCTACATCCTCCCCTATCCCGTCTGTCCATCCCCTTCCCATTCTTCTCCTCCATCCTCTCCTTCCATCCTCTCCCTCCCCTCCTTCCCTCCATCCTCACCCCAAGCCTCACACTGGCTGGTGAAAGATTTTTCAGCAATGAAAATGACCTCAAGCCACATGGTGCTTTATTATACAGCATAACTACACATGTAACTCAGCAGAATAAATGTAAGGTGGCCTGTGATTCGCTCAGTACATATCAGGCGTCGTGGTACAGAAGAAATGTAAGGCGGCCTGTGATTCGCTCAGTACATATCAGGCGTCGTGGTACAGAAGAAATGTAAGGCGGCCTGTGATTCGCTTACGATGCATCAGGAGCAGATGGGGAAGTGAGAGCTGACCTCCCAGGGAGGGGGTTCCACGTGGTGTTTATACACCCATCATCACCTCCGCCGTGCCTGGACCCTGCCTGCCCGGCTGTCAGTCGGCGGAGGTGCGAGACGGAGGATTCCCGGGAGTAGGACGCGGATCCGGGGGGGGGCTGGTGGACTGCGAGACATCAGCCGGGGAGTGTGGGGGCAGCCGGGCCCCCAGAGTCTCACAGGAAGCCGTTAAATGCTGCTAACCGGTTCCGCTAATGGGCGCTGCTGATGAGCACCGCGAGGAGGAGGTGGAGGGGAAACGGCTAGATGCTGACATGCGGGACGGTGATGTCCGCCAAGGAGCAGGATCAGCAGATACTGCTCTGCTGTGTCAGTCATGTTAAGGAACAATCCCATTCCGTACAGCTGACTACAGATGCTAACGAAGTAGTCAGAGCGAAAAGGCAGGAGCTCTCAGGGAGTTCCAGCTGTAAATTGTCTCATGTAGACTATAAGGTGTTAAATACAGTGATGTAGATATGGGCCTCAGGTCTGAATGGTGCTGAAGGACCAATCAGATGATTAACTCCCAGGAAGGGGAGGAGCTCACTATCGATAGATGAGGGGGAGATCTCCGCTCATGGTCAGCGAACCCCCCCCCCCCCCACCCCCACCCAAATACCGCTCAGGCGCCAGCATCTTCATCCCTGTGTGACCTCCGTCATCATGACTCGTAGTCACGAAATTCATAATGCCGCTCTGGCACGGTAATTATTTGGGGCGTCTAGCGAGTCGCACTGACATATAAAGATGGCATCGGCTGCGACGCCCCATGCATGGGCAGACCTGTAAAGCGAGGTCTCCTTTTAATGGACACGGCAGAGTGGACGCTGTTCATTAACGACAGGACGTTAAACGCCGGGCGGCACAGTCGCTAAATGATGGAGTCTGATGGCACGGAGGCGGAGGCCGCTGGCACGGTATGAAGGTGATGGAGAGATGGGGCCGAGCCCAGCGGACCTCAGGCTCTGCTGGTTTTTACGGGGTGGCGGGTGGTCCAGACAGGTGGGGCTGAACAAGGCCGGACAGTCCGGGGCACTGGTCCTTGGCAAAGGCCTCAACAGGACACAGCAGCTTGCTGCCTGGCAAGGTGTACATCATTACATCATACAGACAGGGTGTCACCGGCACCGGTACCAGGAGGAGCAGCCAGCATCATGCTAGAGGAGAAATGGCGCTCACTCTCTCACCGGCGGGATCCCCATGATGCTCCGGGGCGAATACAGGCGTGAGATGCAGCGCTCCTGAAACGGCGCGCCGCCCGCAACTGGGAGCGCGTGCCATCGACCTTGCGCTAAACCGCCCATCCCAATTAAACTAAGAGGCCATAAATAACAGTGCTCGTTTATGGAGGTGTGTGTGTGTGTGTGTGTGAGGGGGGTGTTTCTCAGCTGTTAGAATCCCACGATGGGGGCGGAGGCTGCTGGCGCAATCCGGGGCCGCTGTTCCCGTAACCAGAGAGATGGAGAGCTGGTCTCTTTTCAATTAGCCAAGAGATATGGGGCTATGGGGCTATGACAGACAGGCTGTGGGGGTGGGGTCTGTGGGCACGGAGGGGGGTCTACGCAGACCAGCAGCTCTCTCAGCCCCGCACCCCCCACAAACCTCCATCCCGTGTTACCAATAACCGGTGGGGGTGGTTCACACACCGTCTGCACAGCCCACTGGCGAGTGCGTGGTGTTCGGGGACATCCATTTAGTGTGTGGTCTTGGGGGTGCGGGCAGGCTTGGTTATTTTCCCTCTTTATCTGCCTGCCACAATAATGGATGCTCTCATCTCAGAGTCACCCTTTTACAGATTATTTCTTATCCCTGAATTTATCTCCCTCGATATAAATTAGCCTGACTCGCTATCAAGGTTAACTCCCGACGTGGGCGGTTGGCGGACTGGGGGGGGTGGGGGAGAGCCTTAGGGACCCCCCTCAGCTGCCGATCTCATATATCTGGCTTAACAAGATGTCTGCCGGGCTCCACAGACAGCCGGAGAGCTGAAGGCCGCCATTGGGCCCGTTTCAAAGCGAGACAACGTGCGGCGCTCACGTTACCCTCTTTCCCTTACGCCCCCCCACAGCGTATCACTGAGGGCAGGCCGGTTACTTCACAGAGACTCTTCTTCCCCCCCCCCGCCCAAAAAAATGTCCAGTGATTGCAGTGAAAGACAAGCATCTGCAGTATTTGTGAGCTGTGCTGATGCACATGAATGCTCACCTGACTAACAAGGGGGGGGGGGGGGGGGGGGGGAGAGAAAAATTGGGGGGGTGTTTTCGACCCCACCCCTGGGGGCCGTTTTTTTTTTATGGGACTAAATATATGTGGC
>JAODKE010000050.1:11155462-11182472 GCA_026779605.1 Mormyrus hasselquistii | reverse complement strand
AGTCTGTACTCATCACGGAGCTCAGGCGTCAGTGGCAGCAGTCTGTACTCATCACAGGGCTCAGGCGTCAGTGGCAGTAGTGTGTACTCATCACGGAGCTCAGGTGTCAGTAGCAGTAGTCTGTACTCATCACAGGGCTCAGGCGTCAGTGGCAGCAGTCTGTACTCATCACGGGGCTCGGGCATCAGTGGCAGTAGTCGGTACTCAGCACGAGGCTCGGGCGTCAGTGGCAGTAGTCGGTACTCAGCACGGGGCTCGGGCGTCAGTGGCAGTAGTCTGTACTCATCACGGAGCTCAGGCGTCAGTGGCAGTAGTCTGTACTCAGCACGGGGCTCGGGCGTCAGTGGCAGTAGTCTGTACTCATCACAAGGCTCGGGCGTCAGTGGCAGTAGTCGGCACTCAGCACAGGGCTCGGGCGTCAGTGGCAGCATTCTGTACTCATTGCAAGCCTCAGGAGTCCTTGGCAGGCCCTCCTGCTACCCTCCTTTCAGCAGGGGCCTGTATGAGGATTTCCCTGCTCTACTCTTGCAGGCCGACACTAGGCCGTCATGTCCTACCGTGACCCCCTCATTTAAATCATTATTCTGTGGCTTTTGCGGCTCAGTGAATAACATCCCCCGTGTCTTTCAGTGCCCCCGCAAAAGCAGGCTGTGGCTTCCTCCCTGGCCCCATCCTGAAATCGCTTCCCTTTGATGGCTAAATGCTATTTTTTGAACAGGCAGGCATGACTCATCACTCCTTCTGACCCCCCACAGGGGCCTGAAAGAATTTCCTCTCTGGGATAATAATAATAAAAACAGCTAATTTCTCCTGACCCCTGCGTGTCTAGTCTGACCCCTAGCCCCCGTCCATTACGGAGGGGCAGTTCCTGGAGCTGTTTGTTTTTTCAGTCCCCCCCCCCACACACACCTCCTCCTGCTGCGCCATGTTGCCTTCCTGGTGCTCCCCTTGAAGGCTCCCACTTTCAAAGCAGTCCGGGGGTCTCCGATGAAAGACACTGGCCGTGGGGGATAGAAATTCACACATCCAGGGCCGGACAGGTCACACGCTCACACACAGATGGATCCAGACCTCTGAACACTGTGGGTGGGTTTGTTGGGGGTGTAGTGGGGGGGGTCAAGGTCTGGCCGCTGTCCCACCTGAGTAGGGTTTCTTCCAATATGTTGGAGCCGCCACTGCAGAGAAGCACCTGCCTCCCGTCTTACTTGACTTGCACGAGGGCGCCTCCTGGTGGTGGGCAAGTGTGACTGCATACGTCCCCCGCTCCCCCCCACCTACTGCAGGCATGGCACTATCCCAGTAACAAACAGAACAGTGGAGAAACAACAGCAGGATTCAGAGTCAATGCTCATAAAATTAACATTTGTGGGCAAGTCATCTCGTACATGAGAGGGCTGTGGACACTTTTTGTAATAGAAGGTTTATTTGCGATTATAAAAACAGGAATAAAATAAATAATCTTCAAAGGTGGGAGCTCACCTCACTGGGCCTGGCATGAGGGAGGCTGGTGATAGCATGGGTCTGACGGGAGGGGGGCGGGATCTGGTGCTGAACTGATGTCAGCGTGACGGCTGGTATCAAAGGGAATCTGTTAGCGTCATGTCTTCCGCGAGCCGTAGTCCGTCGCGTCGTCTCTGTGCTGGCGCGCTCCGTGCTGCTGTGTTGCTTGTTGCCACGGCAACGGCGATCGCACATCTGCGGGATTAAAGCCGGTCGGCCGTTGAACGCACGCCGCTGGCAGCTGAGAACAAGCATCTTTCAGCCGGGGAGTCCGGAGAGGGGGTGCAGGGGGGAATCTGCCTTCTTTCATCTTCTGTACGAGAGCAACAAGGAGCCAGATGGCTCCTGGCACAGGCTGCTCACCTGGTTCTGAGAGGGGCGGGGGGGGGGGGGGGCTCTCTTTCCCATCATCCCACTGGGCTCCTGCTCTCAGAGCTCCACGTCCTCCAGGTCCTCAATGCTGTATGTGTGTGTGTGTGTGTCTCTGTGTGTACTGGGCATGTTGGGTCCTGGGGCTGCCCTGGGGGCCGCAGACCTGTGTGGTGTCACGCTCACTTTCACACTCTTTTGCACCATTAATATGTGGCCTTGCTGGCTCCCTGAGACCCCAACACCTCTGTTCCGTCACATATTCCTCCCAAACAGGCGGCGTCCGGACGCCCAAGGTCCTGCGGGGGACGCTTTAATACTTTTAGCAGCACTTTTTATGTGTCAGGTTTTTCCTACAGATGGGGAAGGCTATAAAAACAGACCCCCCCCCCCCCTTTGCACCCTCCACCCAAACCCACCAGTACCGAGAGGCCATGGCTGCCCCTGCCTGCTGCCTGGGGTACGGCAAACAGGAAAGGGGCCCTGTGTCCCCGTGACGGTCTGGAAACGGCTGCCCCCACCTGTAAACATGGGACCGTAGCGCCTTTCATTGCTGTGTGAAACACACATTTTGTCCTGTTTATGTAACATAAATAATTGTTATAGGTGAAGCCCTCAGCTAAATGAGAAAATTCCCCACGGGGGAAGGAAGATGAGGTGCGTTGAGGCCATTGGGCGTGTGACGGAATCTCCCCCTCCCTCCCTCCTAGCCTGTGTACTTGCGTCAGCTGCTTGCCTGCGTCACGGCCCTACTGAGCACGTGTGCCGGGGACTGCAGCATCATCAGCCTGCAGCTGCTGCAGGTGCTGGTTTCCGTGCAGAGCCTGACGGCCAATCCGGATCTGTGCGGTGAGGTAAGCTCCCTTTGCCCCGCCTCTTATCCTGCCTTCGGAATGTCACATGGACACAGACCCGCCCTCCCAGCCCACCCAGTCAGCTGTGCCACAGGCAGCCTCTCCCTGACGTCTTTTTGTCCCCCTCACCGTTCGCACTCTCCTCTCTCGTTACGGCCGCTGGCACGGAGGTGAAGAACGTAGCGGCCCTTACAGTTCACAGAGCGCACCAAGCGGCACAATTACCCTTTTAGTCAGCGGCAAGTGGGAATTTCACCCCGATTAGAGGGTGACAGGCAGTGAGGAATGGCAGGTGTCCGCGTGTCCCCGGCTCTGCACCCCCCAGTGGTCGTAATGAGGATGTTCACTGTGTGGTCAGCCTACAGCCTAAAGCTCCAAGTCGGAAATCTCCATAAACACAGACCTTCATTTTAATAGCTGTCCCAAACACCATCTCTGGGGATTTCTGCCCCATTTCCTGGGAAGAATTTCGGATTCCAGTGGCCCAAGTACGCGGCGACTCACTGGACTCACTTAGCCTAAATGCATATCGATCCCCCCGTCTCCGAATTTAGGTAACTACAGAGCAGTAAGACAGTACAGCACAGGTACAGTAGTGGGATCAAACAGCTGCCTGGCCTGGGGGGTACAACTGTGAACGACGCTGAGGTTCTCTATGCCCCCCCATCTCGCTCTACCTTGCCCCTCCCCTTCCTGGTCCCACCCTCCCAGGTCCAGCAGAGCATACACAGCCTGTGCCAAGCGCAGGCCCTGTCCAGCCCCGTGGAGCTGTACCGGGGGCACATGGCCGCCCTCCTGAATGGCCTGTCCCAAACGCAGCCCTCCTGGACGCGCCACTCCACTCAGAGACTGCAGCTGGAGGTCATCGCCATGCAGTCAGGTGAGCGGGGGCCAGGGGTCGCATTGGGGTTGACCCCGCCGATCTCAGTCGGCTCTGTGGCCCAGTCAGTCCCCCTCGGCTGACCTCCCATCATGCTGTGGCCTGACGGCTGTGAAGGTGGGTGGGGGGGGGGGGGGGGCAGAGATGCCAAATGTCTTTGCTTTCAGGAAAAATGAAAATCCCCACTTATCGTGATCCCCGCCAATCGAAAATGACCCTTCCGCCTCCCCTTGACAGAGTGGGACCTCACAGTCATGACTAATCGCTCTTAGAGCCCACAAACCTGACCCAAGGGGTCAGAGATCAATCTCCAATCCAGCCAGAGAGAAAAACACCACTTAGAAATATTCTCCCCACAGAGCTGTACGTACGTGCCAAGCTGGCGCCCCCGTGTGCGTTCGCTCTCGCCAGTGCCCCTTGTCCTGCTCACTTTGGTGTGTGTTTACACCTCATATGCCCCCGCCCCCATTTATGGATACCTCCGTGTCCCACGTGAGGCAGATGGGCGCCATCGTCCACACATCAGGTCCAAGGGCAGGAAGTGTGAGGCCGCCGCCTCTTCTGGTTGGTCCTGCTTTGATCGGCGTGTTCCCATGGCGTGATGCCCACATGGTGCCGTGTCCTCTGCCCGTCTGCCCCCTCCAGGATTTCCTCCGTCTCGGCCGTCAGCTGGGGGTGGGGGTGGCTGGTTCGGGTGGAGTTAAGCTGCCCTGGTTTATGCACATTTGTTTAATTTGGACATTTAAATGGAATTTTAAAGCTTTTTAATCTTAGAGATTGGTTATCGTTTTATGTTTCATTGTTCTGTTCTGCCCATGCTGGAATCTCTTCAAACGTTAATAGTGTCTGTCTGTTTCTCTGTCTGTTTGCCTGTCTGTCTGTTTCTCTGTCTGTTTGCCTGTCTGTCTGTTTCTCTGTCTGTTTTCGTCCGTGTGTTTCCCTGTGTTTGTGTTTCTCTGTCCATCTGTCTCAGGCCCGGTGGTTGGTGAGTTCCTCCCCCAGCTCTTGCCTGTCCTGCACGGCAGTCTGCAGCCCAGCAGAGACCCTGAGATGAGGCTGCAAATCTTCATCTTGCTGTCCAAACTGCTACTGGATGCGAGCAACACGCTGGACTCTCAGGGGTATGAGCGACGCTCACAGAGAGAGAGACACACACACACACACACACACACAGATGCAGCAAGACTGGACTCTATTGTCCGACGATGGCTTTCCACTGGGAAGGCCGAGGTGTTGTTATGGAAGGGCGGGGTGTTGTCCCAAATCCTTGCGCTTATTTTCCTTTCTGAAAGCTACAGCACGTCTTGGGTCTGCTTTCCAGCACAGCCGTTTTTCCAGCCCCCCCCCCCCCCAATCCCAAAATAAATGGGGATTCCCAGGATGACGACACAGTAGTTTTCCCCATTACTACACACACCGTGGATATGGGCCCAACTTTCTGCAAGGCAAGTGCTGAAATTTTAGGCATTATGATTAAGGGGGGCATTTTCACCCAGCGAGACACGGACAGAACCAACGTATTTACACACGGGTGTTCAAAATCAGATGGAGCACCAGAGATGGGGATGTTCTTGGGTCTCGAACCTACAACCCTCAGTTTAAAATGGCTACTTTGTCACCTGCTCCTGCTTTATATTTCGTAAGCTGCAGCAGTGCACTCCTGGGGAGCATCCCAGCTCTCCCTACAGCTCTGATGTTGCTCCCAGTCCCATCCAGATGCCCCAGGCCTCTCCGCACTGGGCTGGTATTCCAGCCACACGTGCTCCCAGCTGTAGCCACAGGATGCTCTGGCAGATGTTAGCGGGATTTGCCCCCTGATGATGGCATGATCTCACCCTGACCACAAGACAGCGCGGCCTTGTGGCGAGGTCAGAGCAGAGCCCCCAGCTGGCGGGGGGTGGGGGCGCTAAGCCCTGGCCTGTACGGCTCCTGTGGTTAGGACAGAGACGGAGGCGTGGTTTCACTTACCTCGGCAGGAAGGTTGCGGAAATTAGCCGCGACGATGGAGTATAGCTTCACCGTGCACCATCTCATTCAAACTGGCACCTCATCGCACCCCAGTATCAGATCCAACTTACTGCCGTGCATCAGCAACGTTGGGGGGTCGAGATAAAGATCGCCCCCTAGTGGCCATCTGAGAGAAAGCGAGCGTTAGGTGCCGCAAAGCCCACATCAAAGTATGCGGCACAGCTCATAAAGCCAGCCTACATAGCAGGGTGAAGGGGATAGTAATGGTGTCTGCGAGGCCTTTGTTCCTGGGCCAGGGCTACAATAATGATCCCTCTGTCAGGAGGTGAATTATGTACAAGGGCGGGAAGAAGACAGGTTCAGAAAGTGTGCCTCTTTAAGTAGAGCTGTTCGCTCTGTTTGATGTGGATCGACTCAGAGCTGTTTAAGGAAACATGAAAGGTAAGAGGGGGCAATGCAGAAATACCCCCCCCCCCACTCACTCACACACAAAAACACCAAACGCTGACAGAGTGCTGCGGTATTTTACTGCGAAGAGGCAAGACAGTGTACGTGCTGTATATTTTAGGTGTACTTTAGGTTGTTGTAAAGACTACTCACTCAGATACAGTTGAGTACTTTAGTCTCTAAGAGGTTATGGTACAGACTACTCACTCAGATACAGTTGAGTACTCTAAGAGGTTATGGTACAGACTACTCGCTCAGATAAGTAGGTTAAGTACATGGCTCTCTGGTACTACAGCAGAGCTTTGAAGCTGCGTTTCTGGCCATGAGGTATAGCTCCTAACCCGTAGCGCCACCTGATGTACTCTGTGTATAAATGTCTGTGTCCACCGTAAGTGTCCAGGTGGGCTCAGCTAGTTTGAAGGCTGGGGCGCTCCTGTGAGACAGACCTGGGCAGGGCAGAGGGAGGATTGACCTGCTGAAAGCATAGTTACCTGTCTCCCTCTGGTGGTGGCTTGCTGGTAGTGCGTCGGCTCGATTTTAATGTTCTATGACAGGGGTGGGCAATCTTATCCGCAAAGGGCCGGTGTGTATACAGGTTTTTGGGATAACCTGTAGGTCAGCTGTTCAAACCCAGGTGTGAGGACTCTTCAGCCAATCAGTCCTCTAATTAGTACTCTAATTATTAAGTTGCAGTGAAAACCCGCAAACACACCAGCCCTTTGCGGATAAGATTTCGACTTCTTGGTGAGACGTGTAATGTTCTGTAAAGAATTACATTAAAGGCTGCAGGGAAACAGGGTGATTAATGAAGCAGAAAAAGCCCGTGTGTATAGAACAGAGCGTGCGACACAGGGGAGAAAGCGTTTCCAGATGCTCCGCCCACCGTGCCCGTGCCCGTGCCCGTGCCCAGCCTCTGCACCTGTAGGCCGCTTCCCAGGTCCAGATGAGGCCCTACTGTGGGAAACCTGCTCTTTGTCAGTCATCCCATGCCGCGCGTGTAATGTTATCATAAAACGGCCCACTGGTTCATTTATCACATTACAAACACTCCCCATTAAATCGGTCTCTGTAAAGTCCCATTCTGGAAGGTTCCACCAGGCAGGATAATGAGAGGTGCCTTGTGACTCCTTTACGCCAGCGTTTCCCTACACAGTCCTCGGAAACCCACAGATCCACGTTTTTGCTCCCTCGCAGCTCCATGCTGCTTTGCACTAAGCGGATAACCCGAGACCCCTCCCCCATTGACACAGTCGAGTGCTTCGATGGCATGAATCAGTGGGTCCGGCGGGGTGCTTCCTGGGTCACACTGCCATCGCCGTGCCTGACTCAGGCCCGGCTGCTGTCTCCTCCCTGGTTCTCAGCCAGGCGACGTGTCCTTAACCGCCACACCACCGCTGTGCACCGTGACTCAAGCCCGGCTGCCGTCTCACCCACAGGCAGTTCTCCATGCACCTGGAGCCCTTCCTACTGGACCTACTGCTGCCCAACCTGGTGTGGCATGCAGGCCGAGTGCCAGCCGCCATCCGCAGTGCCGCCCTCACCTGCCTGCTGGCCCTGCTCCGCGGAGGGGCGCTGACCTGGCACCAGGTGAGACCCGCCCCTTCATGCACATACCCACAGACACAGGGCTGCAGGGCCCGCTGTGAGCTGTTTTCTTCATTCCTTTCCGATGATTTCTTGCCGCCAGGGTGGCCTGCAGTGCTGCAGTGGGTGAGTTTCGCAGCAGGTGCGTGTGTGGGCGGGGCCAGGTGGGCGGGGCCGGGGAGCTCAGCTGGTACACAGTACACATACCAGCATCCCGCTGGAACAAAGCAGCCTCTGTCCAGGTTTTTGCTCTGTGGACTGAGGCACAGCCTGTCTTGCCTCAGGCCCGTTCTGTGCCTGCCCTTGGAGGCGTGACCATGGCGACAGATCAGGATGCGGCTGTGGTCTCTCGGTGGACAGGGTGGGGGTCCATTCTCTGACAATTCCCCCCCATTTGTCTTACAGCCTTTGAAACTGGCCCCTTCACATGGCAGCGATTCGTAACTCAACTACCGCTGCCACCTCTATAACTCTAACCATTGATATCACCACTACTACTCACTGTTATCACTGTTAGCACAATTTTTATTATGACTACCATCCATATTCCCCTGCTCCTGTGCATCCCTGACACAAACGCAGACACACTGCCTGCATCGGCGTGACCTTCCTCAGCCCCCATGAGGCTGACTGCTTCAGCTCTGCAGAAACAGTGTGTTCCATCCTCCCACGCTCGCAAATCTGCTGCATGAGCAAACGTTCAGGGCCGGTCGAGGTCCATGTCACTTAATGGGTTTAGCAGCACTGGTGGAGGCTGTGCAGTCACAAGCCCTGTCTGACTCCCATGTTGTTCCTGCTCCGCGGAGGTATAACTGATTCCCAGCACATAGCCGGCCGCTTGCTTGTTTGGTCGCCGCTGGTCTCCCTGCTCAAATGGCCCCCGCATTGTCCCTCTCGTGCAGCTGGTCGGTGTGCAGGACAGGCTGATGCCCCACATCCTGGCCGCCCTGGACGAGGACTCCCAACTCTCCCGGCTGATGGCCTGCCGCTCCATCTGCGCCCTGCTGATGCTTACTGGGAAGCAGCTCCACCCAGACGCCCTCAACAAGATCTACCCCGGTGCGTGGGCCTGGGGTCACAAGGGTCATGGGGTCGCCAGGAATTATCCCGAGAGAGCAGGGGGTCCCCAACTGCTTGGCCTGGGATTACAGCGAATAGTCTTAAGAGAGGATGGTGCCCAGCCCCCAGAAGAAAGCCGCTTTGTACCATTAGTGCTCATTGCTGTACCCTACATAGGTGAAGGGCAGCGGCATCAGCGCACAGACAGGGAGTGTTTATCACCGAGCCTTTGAAGCTGACCCATGAAAAGGCCATCAGAACGCAACAAGGGGCAGCGTCTGGTCCAATAGACTAGGATGCTGCTACTTCACGGATCCTCACTGGGAAATTCTCTTCACCACTCCCATCTGTCTCTCCCGGAGACACACAGACGTCACATTTACATATTTAGCAGACATTTCTGTCCAAAGCAACATGAGGCGAATAGCACATTGCAAACATACATGCAGTCAAGGAGTCAACTAGGCGTAAGTGCAGCTATGCTGAGTTTCCAATGGATGCCCAGGTACAGTGTAGGCAGGATAAGAGCAGGAGCTACACAACAACTTCTAACAGTGAGAACTCAATAAGAATATTCAGGGAGCAGGAGTGCAACATAAGAGCATTCAGGGAGCGCAAGGAGGTACAAGAGTAGTAGAGCAATCGCGGGTGTCCAATCACGGGCACAGAGGCCTAAGTTGCCAAGCCACACGCCCCCCTCCCCCCCAGGGCCTGGTACCTATCCGTTTTTTTTCATTCAGGGTTGAATTTGTCATGGACACTAATAAAGGAGGCACTCCAGTTACTGACCAAGTACATTTGTGTGCCCATAGAGCTGCTGAAGCGCCTGGACGACAGCAGCGAGGAGGTGCGTGCCGAGGCGCTTGGGGCCCTGGGCCACTGGCTGTCCTGCCTGGGGAGGGAGTACGATCCCCAGGCCTTCCAGCCTCACCTAGAGCTGCTGTTCCAGCAGCTGCTGCTCCATTTGGACGACCCAGATGGCGCCGTGCAGGATGCAGTGCTGGGTGAGGCTCTGAGGGGAGGAGTGATGTGGTGATCATTAACGGAATTGATGGCTCTACTTTCCGGTCAATTCCGGAATAGGCGAGCACTCCGGATAGTCGGCTTTGATCACATGCGAAGGTGTTTGCGTAACACCCCAGCATCCTTGACAGTGTAATACAAAACTGGGCAACTGATCTGCCTTTTCCACCCAATTAATCACATTGGGGGGTTGAGGAGATGATGGACAAAATGCTAGTCAGGCTGGGCCTCTGGGGAGGTGTGGGGGGGTAGCCAGTGACTGGAAGCTGTGCTCAGGCGATGCCACTCAGGTCAGTAGCGGAGAGGTGGGGGCCACCCCATTGCTTTTATTAACACCACATGGAGCCCCTCTCCTGCACATCCATTCTAGATAATCCCCCTCGCTTATCTGGTTCTTCTTCCCCCCCACATCTCAGGCATCAGGTTCGGGGGGTGAGATTCTGACTCAGGTTCTGTACGGGAACCCAGGCTCAGTGGGTCAGTCAGGCAGCAGGCGGACTGCAGCGGGATGGGGTGAGATCAGTAGCTGGCATATTGCCCCCCCCCCACTTCAAACATTATTGTTACAGGCTAGGGTAGGCCTGAGAGCAGTTCCCATACCGTGAATTCCCTCGGGCAGTAGGCGTTTGGGACAGAAGGAGGGGGGGACTTCTTTTGAAACGGGTCCAGAAATAATAACCTTTCCGGTTGTGGCCACACATTCAAGGATCCATGACCCACAACAAGAAGCCTGCCGGTTTATAGTACAGCACAGTTAACCCCCTCAATAATGTAAGCATGAAGTATGGATCAGGGCAAGCTTCCCTGCATGTGAATGTGTGTGTAAGTATGTGTGTCTGTTTGTACGTATGTGTGCCTGTCTGTGTGTGTGTGTGTGTGTGCCTGTATGTGTGTGCCTGTATGTGTGTGCCTGTATGTGTGTGTGTGTGTGTGTGTGTGTGTGTAATAAGATCACAGAGCACAGATGGATGGCTGGTGCTGACTATGTGCATAGCTCACTGCCCACAGCTCCACAGAGAACTCATCATTCTGCTTGGTTGCTGTTTGAAGATACACCCCCCCCTCCCAAAAAAAATGTCTTCCTTTTATTCCCTAACCTGTTCTTATATGGTTATTGAATTTCAAACGTGCCTCTGAGGGACTTGATGGTCTCGTGATTTTGGGATGGCCTAACTGTCACTGCTCTCCTGCCCACTGCCGAAATCCCCCACCCGATCTGCAACCCCACCTCCCTTACCGATGACAGCTACCTATTGTCTCTGACGGGGCCATGGTTGGGAAAGTGATGCAGAAGTGAGCGCAAGTGAAGAAGTGAGCATTGTTCTCCTTGCGTGCTGGGCTCCAGAGGCATCTGTAAACAGCCGTACAAACGGATTACTTGCGTATAAGATGACATTTTCAAAGTACTGGCTGTTTTTGGCAGTGGCGAGTGTCGACACTGAGCTTTCACTTGAGTTATGTGGCTCGTGGTTTATTGCCTTCTGAAGATGAAATCGGATCCCAGCTGTTCTGTAAACAATTCCCTGTGCAAGAGTATCAATTTGTATGCTGCACTGGCGCCATCTAGTGCCCACATTGTGATTGTGACATGATTTCCCCTCATCTCTGTATGACTTTTCTGATGTATGGTACTTACTACACATAAACAAGACAATTTGACAAAAGTGATAATAAATTTGATAGTGTTTTTTTTTTTCATAAGTATTGTCTCCACCTGCTTGTATTGATGTGATTTACAGCGTACCGTCGCCACCTGGTGGCTAGGATTGACAATTGCCAAATTGCTAACCCTTGACTGCATCACTTCAAACTTTTCTTTGGATTTCGGATAGTGATCCGGAGTCTCGGAATATGTAGCTGTAGGACCGGAAGGCGTCTGTATGGCTGTTTGGGTAACTGACCTACTGCTTTGTGTCTTGGTCCTCACAGATGTACTGAAATCTGCTAGCACGGTCCACCCAGCGCTCCTGCGTCAGAATGTGGAGGCTGTGCGGGACAAACACCGCCATCCGAGCCACTGTGACCGGCTGCTTCAGCACATCCGCTCGGTCCCACAGGACTCCGCATAGCTCTCCGTCCGGGGAGTACGAAGCCACCCCAGCCCACCGTATACATGGTCCATTATGTGCAGCCCGGCAACACGAAATGCAGGCAGAGCATACGCATCCAGGCGCTTCGGACTGTATAGACATTATACTGATGACAATTTTTTTTAAATTACACATGATAGACTTACGGGAGCCTGATCAGGCATCCACACAAACTGCAGCACATGAACCAGATTTCTGTTTTTTTTCCAGTACAGAAAATAAAGGATTTCGGTTTTATTTTGAATATTAAATTTTAAAAAATATTAAAAAGAATGAAAATAAATCTGCTCTTATTGCTGTTTTTTCCATGTTTCTTACACCAAAAACCCATTTTTGTTATGCTTTATTTTTTGCTTTTTGAAGTAAAATGGTCATTTTGTGGTTCTGGTTGAAATATCTGAAAAGTCAGTTGTATTCCTTGTGGTTATATGCAGGCAGATTAAGCATTATATTAAGAACCAGGGTTCCAGGTGCTGACAGCTTTGAAATACACACATAGTCGGACCTGCCTGTTTCATAGTGACGATTAAAAGGATTGTTAGGTAAGTGCAGGCTAGGCCAGGGTACTCGGGGGGGGAGAAAAGGAAGTGTGTGTTGGGAGTGAAAAACAGCACACGTCACGTTCGCTGGGAAAGGACGCAGGCAGGCAGGTGAGGATACAAACGTGATCGGGTTTATTAAGGCAGGACTGGGCAGACAACGACCAACATCAACGGATATGGGGATACAAAGAAAGGCAAAGACGTAGGGGAGGGAGCCGCAGCCGACCGACGTGCCGAGGCGGGGGACCCGTAGGCAACAGCAGAGCGGGAACCAAGGGACCTGCAGGCGCCCCCCGAGCCCCAGCCAAGGTCAGCGAAGGCAAGCAAGGGGGCAGGGAGGGACCCTGTGTCCTCTCCCCTTTCGGGATAGGTAGGACAGGCGGAGCTGGAGGGGAGGTCAGTACTGGAGCCCCAGGCATAGTTGCGGGACGGAGGTGGTGCCGGTACCGCGGGCGAAATGTGAGCTTCATAGACTTAGGGTAGTTGAGATGCTGTGCATATGAAAGTCCAAACAGAATGCATATAGCTTTTGGCAAGTCCTGAAGGTCGTGGATCACAATTTGTCCCTCGATGATTATCTTCAAAGAGGCTGGACTGAAATGCAGGGAAGATGATGATGCAGTACTTTCAGACTCAACCAGGAGGATTCCAATCTCAATGTGGCTAAGCGAGCCATCTTCATCAGAATCCTTAATAAACAATATCAAGATACCAGCAGAATCATTAATTTCTCATTAAATAACCATCAATATGTCATAACCAGCCATGCTTTAACAGGTAACCCCTTTTCTCTGATACAAACTCACAGTATTTACACTTCCACTGCATCTTCAAAAGAACCTGCAAACAGAAAACGAGCAAACTATTAGCTGAAGCTGCAATAACGTTAACCTGACTGACAAACAAATGTAGTCGGTAAATTGCGAATCACCGTGTTAACACCCGACTAATATTACAATGGTAGCCCTGCTAATGGTCGCGTCCTTTGCAAAGTTACGTTAACAGTATTGATATAAATGCAAGAATCACCTCTGACACCAAACACGGGTTAACCGCGATAGCCCGTTAGATTGCGGTTAGCATTAGCTACAAACTCATGCAATCACGCACGTTATTGTAAACACTGACTGAACTGACAGATAACCGTCTTCTTAGGACACAGCTGAGGTTAGTGTTTAGCTAAGTCCTTATCTGGACTGATCTTATGGGTCTATTAAGTCTCTATTAAGATATCAAATTTAACACTGATCAGCTTTCTTCAGATTCCCGCCCAGACAAACTCCAGCGTTCACTCCTCAGCGCGGTTCGTGAACACGTGACTCGAGGCGCGTTGATTTTTGAAAAGAGCCCCGCTCCCTCTGACAGTAACGTAAACATGTTGAGTTATCTTTGCTAATCATGATTATTGCACTGCACAATGTTGAAAAGTATTACAAACAGCTTATTCTGGTTTAGTAATTAGACACTGTTTATACAAAACACGAAAGAATAATTAATCATTACTAAATAGTTTATGTTGAAACAAAACCCATGTTTACAGTGTATATAGTGGACGCATGCAAATAACATTTCAGTTGGTTTACAGTATGTTTACAGTTTATCAACATCACACTGACAGTTTTATTTTCCTGGTAAGAACAATTAATATGCACAGTGTATTTACTTCTAAATCAGTCTGTTGACTGAGGATGAGTGTCTGTGTGCATACTGTTACATAAGCGGACAGTGTTACGTATTAATGACGGCGTGACGGGATCGGTATGAGAAGCCGATCTATGGGCTGTTGTTTTAGCAAAATTATTTGCAAATGTGTGTGGAGAGCTGTGTAACTGTATCTCAGCCCGTGTGTGTTCAGTTAGATTTGGAAATGTGTAAAAGAATGTGTAAATGCGTAGTGAGATTTGCAAATGTGTACAGGAATGTGTAAATGTGTACAGGAGTTCGTGTGTGTAATCAGAGTAAACCCTGTAAAAGAATCTCTGCATATAAACGAGATTAGCAAGTGTATTGGGATTCGTACGTGTGCGGAAAAATCTATAAATGTGTACCTAGCTGAAAAGTCTAAATATTTTGCTCCAAAAGCTGTAAATACGAACAAGTCATTAGTTACAACTCAGGTGGGCCTCAGGCTGTCTTTTTACATGTGATTCTTGCTACGCTTCTGCCTGGCAGAACTGCAAATGCGTGTGGAGATCTGTCTATGCCCGGCGGTTGTGAGGGCTTAGAGCAGTCCCACTCCCAAGGTTTTAACGGCTTAGGGCGGTCCCATTTCCAAGCGTTTTGTTCTTTGGTATGGAACACTGTCAGAGTATATGACTTTTTACAGCCACACAACTCTCCATTCACATTCGCAAATAATTTTGGTGTAATGACGGCCCCATACCGGTCATTTCGGATACAGCCGCTCTAGGTGCGCCCTGGCCTGTGTCAGAGCGGACTGACTCAGGATCATCCAGCTTCTGACCAATCGCAGCGCTCCGCCTCCGCCTCCGGCTCCATCACAGCGCCGATCCTGACGCCGGTATCGGGAGCTGCTGATCCGGGAGCGCCGAAACGTAGTCGGCGGCCTTCCTCCATACACAGCTGTAAATATGCTTCAGATCGGAGACGAGCTGTCCTGCTTCTCCGTGGTGTTCATACTGGTTCTGCTCGCGTCCAGGAGCGCCGTTTGCTCGTCCCTCTTCACCGCATCGCTCTACGTTTTCCTGGTGATTTTCCGCTACCCGCAAGTACCGGCTGACAGGGCGAAGCAGGTGCTGCGGCCGGCCAGGCTCGGCAGCGGCGGCGTGTCAGTGGTGGCGCACCGAGGAGCGGGGCACGATGCTCCTGAGAACACCCTTGCAGCAATCCGGGAGGTGAGTGAAGGACAAGGGTACAGCCAGATCTCGAAGATAGATCTGTGGGCAGTTTCCAAAGAAGCACAATAATGCCCGTCGTGATCGTCAGCTCTGTCGCTCCATCGCTATGACATTATGTAGAATGTCCATCTTCTGCTATAGAAAGTAGGAAATAGAATTATCTTATATCTACGGCACTGCATCGCATACCGGCTAATTTACGACGACTAATTCGTAGCTTGTGGTTTTTAAACCGTGCTACTGTAGTTTTCCATATCTTCACAAATTGTAAAACTTCGTCATTTTTACTGCATTTGAAGTCCCTCACATCCCCACCCTCGCCTTGCACTGATTCGGTGCCGTTATTCACAGCTAGGTGCAGGCTAACGCAGCCCAAAACCTGAAATTCGCATGCAAGAAGACCACTTGGATTCAAATAGCTGCAAGGTTTTGATGTGCAGTTACAGTGAATCATTTCATAAGTGTAGCCTTGGTGGGAGAGGCTATATAGAACAAGGTGCACCTTTAAGGCACGCGGCGCCGACTGAAGATGCTGCAGACCGCAGGAGGTACCCGGCAGGCAAGATGATAGATCTGCTGATCTGTGGAGTTTCTCTCGGTAGATGTTAGCTTTTATTTTCATAGCTGATCGGATGTTACTGGATGGCTCAGCTTGAATACCTTTTCCACAGGTACCGCAGTAGGACACTGAAACTTGCTGCCGTTAAGCTCATACCCAAAAAACACCACACTGTCTGATGCCCAGTGATATGACTGAACGACCATAGGATCTAGTGGACAAGCGCGCCCTCTAGTGGTCATGACATAACATGGGTGAACAGGGAGACGGGAGTCGCAGAGGGTCATTAGTAAGGTGAAGATAGAGCGTCCAGAATGCTCAGAGTGGACAGGGAGGAGTATAGCAGCATCACCTTTTATTTCTATTCACCTCTCTGTCTGCCTCGTGCCTCCCCAGGCCCGTTTGAACGGCGCCACCGGGGTGGAGCTGGACCTGGAGTTCACAGCCGATGGCGTGCCCGTGGTGATGCACGACGAGTCCGTCGACCGCACCACCAACGGCTCGGGCCTGCTTAGCGTGCTGCGCTTCTCTGAGGTCAGCAGGCTGGATGCCGCTGCCAAACACAGGCTCAGGTGAGCGGAGAGAGGAGGGAATGTGCTTCACAGGCATCCTACTGCCAGTTTTGCTGCAGCTGTCGTGATCAGTCTGAATAGTCTGTAAGCTACGGAAATTTCCCGAAACGGAGCTGGTGCAATGATATTCCTGCTAAATGCGATGCAGACAGAAAGAATGCAGAAATCTTCCAGAAAGCGTCCCTGCAAAGCGACAAGCCTGTAATACAGGGTTTTGGCACAAAAGAACGTTAACAAATCTGTACTGGGTAGTGAGCAGTGTATGGCTCACCAGGTTAGGACACCATGTCTGTAATCGGAAGGCCGTTGGGTCAAATCTCAGGGTCAGCAGAGTGATGTCACCATTGGGCCCCTGAACTGCGTCAAGATTGGCTGGCTCTGTTTTCACAAAAAATGTATATCGCTTTGTATTAAAGGGTCTGCTAAGTAAATAAAATGTACTGTGTTTAATTTTGTTTGTTTTGCTTAACTTTTAATATACATAGAGACACCTGCTAATTGATGCTGCCAGAGGCGGGCAAAGAGTTTTAAGGGTTTAAATCAGAATAACTGGGCCGTGACTAAAGTTAGTCATGGGGCCACGAGTAAAGAAAAGGAAAAAACAAATGTTTGTATGGTTTTTGGAAACAACCAGGGAGCGATTCCACGGAGAGAGGGTCCCAACTCTGCAGGAAGCTGTTAAGGAATGTATCAGGCACCAGCTGACCATCTTCTTTGACGTCAAAGGTCACCCTGATGAGGTACGGGCTGCAGGCACCAAGGCCTATGGCCGAACAGTAACGGGTCATCAGTGCTGCTCCAGGTCGGATGGCCGCCTGTGAGGTTGACACACCCCGTTCTGGACTTACTAGGGACTCAAAAGTGGCTTCGCTCCCCCAGTGGGCCACGGGAACAACGGTAAATATGTGAAGCTGCACAGCTGCTCAGACCGCGAAAGGAATTCGTACCCACAATGCACTGTGCCCCGCCCTGTGTCACCATCTGTGTAACGCGGCTGTCGACAAACGCGGGGCTTCAAAGTCAGGCGCACACACCCCTGCCATAAATGTGCGCAGTGAATGATTTTGCCTTTTAACTAAAGCTAGCAGATCTGACATCTGAATGAAGCTGGTGATCAGGGTTATGCTTTGACAGCCACGCTAACAAGCTGTGTTTCTTACACCCCTCACTCCAGGCCGTCGCTGTCCTGAGAGAGATATACAGAACCAACCCGGTTCTCTACAACAGCAGCATCGTCTGCTCTTTTGAGCCCAAAGTCATTTACAAGGTACGGTTCTGGTCACTTGAGGGGCACTTCTGAGGTATGACGTTATCATATACAGTCATTTCTTGTTCCCTTTGAGTGGTGCAGTGTGCAAGTTTTCAGACATTAACGTGACTCTGTACCCACATGTCCCCTCCGGACCCAGATGCGGCAGGCCGACCCAGAGGTGGTGACGGCGCTGACCCACCGGCCGTGGAAGCTGAGCTGGCAGGAGGACGGCACGCCACGCTTCTCCGCGTTGTGGAAGCACCACTGGCTGCAGCTGCTGGATGTGCTGCTGGACTGGGCTCACCATCACCTGCTGTGGGACCTCTGTGGCGTGTCAGCCTTCTTGGCGCACCGGAGCGTCGTCTCCCCGTGCGTATGCACATTCAGGCTTGCACTCACACTCACATTCCTGCTCAGGCCACCAGCTAACCCATCCTACCCAGCGTTTCTGGTATTACAGCGAATCCCTCACTGAACCCTGACAGTTGCTTTTGTCCAAAGCAGCAGCCTGTAATTAAGAATCCTGAACTGTCCCAGTAAACATACGCAGGCCTGCAGCAGGTGTGTGTCCTTATAAGCACTGTGTGTACCAAGCACACCCAGAAACGCACCATATATTCATTCCCGCAGCCCTGTGATTGTGACCCAGACAGCTGCTTATTAATATCAGGGGGAGGCTTGTGCTGTTGCGCTGAACCTCTTTGATGAATCGTAGATGTGACATTGTGACCTGACGTGTCCACGCCCACATTCCTCCTCACCTCTGCCCTCAGGGACTATGTGAAGTACTGGGCCGAGCGTGGAGTGGAGCTCATTGGCTGGACCATCAACACAGCCGCGGAGAAGCAGTACTACCAGGACGTGCTGAACGTCAGCTACCTCACTGACAGCCTCAGGGAGGACTGTGAAGCTGCCTACTGAAGACCAGCACACGGCAGGCAGGAGCATGAGGCCTGGCAAAGGTTACACACGAACCTGACAGAGACGGGGGGGCGGGCAGCTGAGTCAGAGGGGGATGCTGCACTCGCACACTTTAGGAGAGTGGGGGGAGGGGTTAATATACACATACATACATTACCCAGAATGCTCTGCCTCACATACATACACAAACACATATTAGCCAGAATGCTCTGCCTGACATACACACGCAAATACACATTACCCAGAATGCTCTGCCTCACATACATACACAAATACACATTACCCAGAATGCTCTGCCTCACACACATACACAAATACACATTACCCAGAATGCTCTGCCTCACACACACTCTTCTCCCCCCACATCAGGATTACAGGTCAACACAACCTGGCTTTCTGGCTAAAACTCCGCAGCCAACGACCCTCAGGCTCACCCTTCATGACCTCCGTTAGTCCCAGTACAGGTGCTCCACCATGACTGCAGATACACAGCAAATGAGTCAGGTGCTGTTAACAGAGGCTCCCACCTTACATCAGGATTCAGGAAATAAAAGTCTGTAGCAATAAGAGTGAGAAATCCCTCAGGCTTCTTCGGGGACCCTGTGTTTGCTGGAGAAAATGCCCACCAGTCTCTCCTAAGCCAACCTAACACATACTGTGCATTTCACAAATGGAAATGTCCTACTTTTCAGTTGAATTGCCGGAAAAATAAACGTTTGGAATGCACTTAAAAAAAAAAATTAAACATGGTGAAATGTGTCTTAAACAGGGTATGTTTTAAACTATTCTTAATATTAAATAACTTTTTTAAAAAGTATATCTTTGATTTTTTTCTTGTATATCTTACTATAGAGTTAAGTGAACATTGACCACGACTAAATGCCGCTGATAAAATCCCGAAAGCTCTTTGAAAGTACAAGGCTCTAGTGACGTCACACGTTCTAACACACTACAAATATTTAACCCTGCCTTCAAGTCGGGTCGGAAAAATCGTGAATACGAATAGAGAGCAGATAAAAGTCTACAAAGTCGTATTTACAGTGGGGAAACTCGAGATTTTCTCTGACTTTGACTCTGCAAAACTGCAGAATCGTTTTGAATGTTGATGAGATTGTTATTAAATGAAAATGGTGTGCTGTGGGGAAAAGATTTATGTCTCAATATTTGATATATAACTGGTCAGCCAGGCTACCTGCAACTGCGATCAAGTTCATTTAACGCTACAAATCCGTTTACGTTTGTCGTAATTACGATTTTCCAGCTCTATGGTCGCATCTTCCGAGTAGGACTTGAAGGCAGACCAAATCCCTTAAGAAACCATAGACCATAATTGTAAATTTACTAAAATATTGACACTGACAGCGCATTTTATGAATGAATCTATGTTGTATTTTAGTTAGGCAGGGGAAGGGAAGCTTGATTTTTTTCCCACAAAAAATGCTTGATGTTTCATAGTCTTAGTATGAAAACATCTTGCTCCAGGCACGTGTTTGCATTTCGATGGGCAAAAATAACGCAATTCCAGAGAGTTTTAACCTCAACACAAATCTTTGTAACCTCAACACTTTAAATCACTGTCAAATTATTGTCCATTAGTTTGGGCCGTAATAGGGAACTTAAATACCTACAGTTAATGTAACCATTCGACAGTGCCGTTATAGGTATATCATTAAAGAAATAACTGTTACAGAAATCAGTACACAGTAACACCGGGAACCGCAGCCGCCGTGTCTGGTGACTGAGTTTTGCTGTTTTGGTTAAATATCATCAAGCAAGGTAAGAAGCAGCCCGAAGGTCCTTTTCTTACGGCCTCCGTATCGGCGGATCGGATTCCGGCCATACATCCCCTTTTTCTGGGACCTAGAAACGTCTGAAATGTCCGCGATTTTGCTTGTTTAATTGTGACGTCTCATTTCTACTGCCGGACTAATTTTGTGCGTATTTGCGTTGCATTGAGGCCTCTCGTTGCGCCCCCCGTCTCCACTTTTTTTGTAATACAAACATAAGGTCACCTACTTTTACGCAACTAGCAGGGACTCGCTAGACTCTCTGACAGATTATTTTCGAGTTTATATCTAGGGCAAATGAATGAAAGTGAGACCGTGCCCGGAGTTAATATTACTGATTGCTAGTGATAACAAAGTGGCCCAGGTGGCACCTGAGCGCAGGCTGGCGGAGGTCTGCAGGCGAAAGGGCAGCGGGCCCGCCGTCCGCCGTTTCCCCTTTAAGCGCACGGAGGTGTGTGCGCGCGTCAGCGGCGAAGTGCCTTCGGGGCCCGACTGCGCTCTCGTCACACTATAACTTTCACAGCGCCCAAAGTTACACCTAGCACCTATAGGTCGGGGACGTACCTTATGTAGCATGCAGGTTAGACAGCCATCTGCATGATTAATTTACGACGGAAGTTGCCAGCTAAGCTGATCCGGACGGACGGTGCTACTTCAGCTTCGCGACAGAGGGAGTTACTGATCTGCTGCCGCTGATGACAGAAGTTTAACATACGGATCGCTTTTTATTGTGGTGCTGCTACATTTTAACGGAAAGGTGTTACAACCCGTTGCGATATTTTCGTCATTTTGAATGACTGTGAAGAAGAAATAGACAAAAGGGAGTCCTTTATAACTTTTTAATACAAATTACTGTTTTTTCTCCCCATCTGATCGTTTTGCTGTTGTGATTTTGATCAGTTGGGATTTCGTACTCTCCTGTGTGATATTGGCCAGTGCAGGGGTAAATCGTAAAGCGCATGATGTACACGATAACCAGAGGTCCCAGCAAACTTGTTACGCAGCGAAGAACAGGTATGTCTTTGTCACCTTTATGAAACTGTCTTGCTTGTTATTACTTAACAGCAGAAACAACTACCTATTAACTGTCCACCTGCGAGAGGATTGTAACTGCCCCGTGTGCAAGGTGACAAAACACATGCGATTCGCTGTATTCCTCTGCAAACGCACACAGGTCCCACGCAGCAGATCGACAGCAAACTCAACGAGGCTAAGATCAAATCAGGCGCTTGGGCTTTGACAAAGTAAGTGCCCTCGACGTGCGGACAGCAGACGTGCCGCTTTGGGTTGGAGATTAAAGCGATCTTACACCCCCAGTGCGCCTGTGACAGTGTCGAGCTTGACCCCGAAGTCACATGTCTTGCTATTGCATAGCAGCGGAGTTTCGCGTGGAAAGTTTAAAGAGCACGATCCCGGAGAGATTTCCTAAACGCCCGGTGACGGGACGTTTTCGGCCTTTTTGCATGGTCTTGGAATCCAGTGAGGGTGACCTTGTAGTGAAGCAAGGTTACGGGAACAGTAAAGTGTGCTGGGTCAGTAGACGTCTGACTGGCCATGCCCATGTAACTAGTTAACTCGCCGTATTTCGGGAGAAATCACATGGTTAGAATTCTTAATAATGTACCTACTACAAAGTTTTAGTTAAAGCCGTCGTATTCACTAATCTATCACGTGTCTCAGCCAAGTCTGCTTTCTGTATTCTACTAACGTCGTTAACTAACTACATTGTTCTGCTCGTGCAGCTATGTCACCGATATTAATTTGCTGTGGTGCGGAAGATTAAACCATCAGATTTAATTCTATTGTCTATTGAATTCACTTACAGTAATTGTATAACCCGAAGTGTTTAACCAATCAGGTTTTTTGTCCGCAGTACAGCGACCACGGCGAGTTTAGGAAGCATGCGGGCTTAAGGTTTCATATAAAGATGTATCAAACTTAGATAGCCTTGTATATATAATCAAACGTAAGAAATGATTAATGTACTTCTGAACAGCTTCTACATAAATTACAATAATTCTATACGAAACGCAAGAAGCCATTCTGGCTTTCAGATATATCTGTTGCAATTAATCTTAATAATGCTCAGGACATAACATTTGTTATACGTAATGTACAGTCACAGTTTTGCACCTTCACCTCCCGCGTACCGCAGCTCTCCGCCACCCAAGCTGGTGTTCCAGCCCCTGAACGGGAAGCGGCACCTCCGCGCGGCGGCGCAGCAGCACGAGGGCTTCACGGCTGCGCACGAGGAGAACGTCAAGTTCGTCAACGAAGGTGGGCGCTGTCCCCGCGTGCCGGGGAGGGGCTTCTCGTGTAATTCTGTCTCTGCAGGTTAGTTAGCTGCTTCTGTGATCAGTGATAGCGTAGCTGGGTCCTTGAGCGAGGCCCATAACCCCGATTGCTCCAAGGACCGTGTGACCCTGCTTTCTCAACCGCGCGTTGCTTTGCATAAATGCGTCTGCTGAGTAAATGTCACTTATTTGCTCAGATTGCACAACTTAAAGATTCTCGGCTTACATTCAGCTCTTGTCTTTTTAAATACTCCCGAAATCCTTAATGAACATATATGCTGTCAATAAAAGCACTACCAATGTGGACCTTTGAGGTCCTGCCAGTTATACCCTTAGCTATAATTAAAGGTACCTATGGGGAACATTCCCATACCATTGGGTGACTTTAATGTTGTTAGTACCTTGGTGTACAAAACCGTGCCAGGGCTGTACGCATTTTTCTGAGTGTAGGTGTAACACTGCTGCTCACATCCCTACAGTTAGGTGTTTGTGGCACAGCTGAGTTTTCATTCATTGTGGGGTTTCCTATGGGTCCTCTGCCCCCCATCCAAGGACATGCTGAGGTGATTTGGAGTTAGCTGATCGTCTATAGGTGTGAATGGTGTGCGAGTGAGCCCCGTGATCGCGTGCCGCCCCATCCTGGCTTATTCTCTGCCTGGTGCCTGTAGGCTCTGGGCCCCCATAACCCCACATAGGACAAGCGGGGACAGAAAACGGATGGACGCCCCTCATAATTTCCCCCCCATTAAGAAGCATATTAAAGAAAATTCATACGTGCCTCTTTTCAGAATTGCTCTTTGCCAATATTCAGTTAGGACATTTTACGACAGCAGACAGTCTGAAATAGCCAAACTGAGTAGACTGGGGAGGCGGGACAATTAAATCAAGTCTGGGGGCAACAGGAACACAAACATACCCTTTGGTAGTGTGGGGAGACGCGTCATTGTTGCGTTTGGCCTTTCTAACGTCAGACACAGAGACACCTTTGATGTCAGCAGTCTGTATGAAGGAGAGCACACTTTGATAGCCTGGACTTGTGAAATACGCCCTAATGGACTCTAATCGTGCTCAGATCACCGCTGGCTCTCGGCCCACAACACAGAGGGACAACAGTTGTAGGTCAAAGGTCATGCGATGTGAGGTGGATTCTCCACAACAGCCTTACTCAGAAATTTGCACAAAAGGCCAGAGAGCGACACCAGTTTTGTTCTGAGACCTTCCAGCTTTGGACCTAGACTATAAAGGACCATTTGGCCCTGAAGTACTAAAGGAACCTGAACCTGGTAGCTGATAAGACCGATTATCGTTTGTCACTGTGAAACTCCTGCCCCAATATAAGTCTCACCCCTTCAATGAGCTGCAGAACGTCCTAGAAGTCTGTCTTAGGGAAAGTATCTGAGTGATGGGTGCATGTCTTTACACGTCACATGACCATGTCCACCTTGCCCCACCCCTCCCCCAGCCTGGCAGGAAGTAAAACAGCAGCTGAGAGAGAGCAACCAATCAGAGCAAGGCCAGGGGCCGGTTCAGTACTCGGAGAAGACCCCCAACCCAAGCATGAAGAGTGAGTGGTTGCCTTTCTCCCTCTCATCCTCAGCTCTCCACCTCCTGCCCCCCCATTTCCCTCCATCTGTGCTCATTTTATTCATTTTCTTCTTCCTCTGCCCCCCCCATCTCCACCTTCCTCTCCGTCATTGATGTCGGCCACGATGACACTAAAACTGCAATCGACACTCTCCCAAGCTTCTGAGCTGACACACTCGTTGATAAGTGAGGTTTCCTTATAACCGTTACAGAATGCTGCAGGCTGTTACTCTCGCCCCTGTTTTCACAACCCTGATACTGTCCTCCAACTTTTCTCTTGGTCCTGACTGACCAAGGTGCTGATGATAATCTTTTAACAAACCTCGACATAATCCTTTGTTTCCTCTTATCTGCGATAAGAGCGAAGGTCATGAGTGACACTGTGCAGGAAAAAAAAATAAAAATCTGCATCAGTCACCTAGTCCAGGGTACCATCCTCTATCAGCAAGGCAGCCCTGGGGCAAAGATACAAGCATAGGAAAGACAAAGAGCCTTCAGTGCTGATTGAGTAAATGACAGGACACAGGACAGTCCTCCTGCTTAAGCTAAGAGGTAAAGCGAGGGACTGCACAGACGCCACCTAGAGTGACGGTGCAGCGCTTCTGTTCTATGCGGACAAAGGAAACTCGATAGAAGCATTTAGCAAAGCGTGAACCCAAGACTCCAGCCTGAAATTCCGGCTGCTTGGTCACACCTCGGGGAACAGAACACCCTCTTGGAGTTCCTCAGCCACTCTCACTAGCTACACCCATCTCTATTTCCTCCTCTTGGTCTCACTCTCAGGGCCGTCTGTTTCCTTTCAGACACGATGACAGGGATTAGCGCGTCTCCCTTTAATTGACTTCGCTGACCAGAGTGGCTGACCTTACACGTTTTTTTTCTTTCCATTTTGTCGATCCAGACTTTGTGCCTTTCGATCTAGAGGAGTGGTGGGCACAGCGATTCCTGGCCAACATTGCCAACCTGGCGTGAAAGAGGGCTGATGGGGAAAGGTGACGCCCGATGGCCACTAGAGGGCGTGCAGACGCACCTCTCTCAAACCTGCCACGTTGAGCGACAGCAGCTGTTGGGAAGTTTAGAAGAGCTCTGGCACGCCTACCCCCCGCCAGGCCCTGGCTGTCTGAACTCTGACCCTTAGGTTACGGCTCCTGCGGGAACCAACAGCCAACTGGCAACCGGCCAAACCGTCTACCGGTCAAAGACATAAGCTGAGCCCTTTGTCTTTGTCCTTAACTGTGCTGAGAATAAATGTCTGTATTACTGAGAGAATCATTTTTAAAAGTAAACGCTATTTTCAAAAGCCCCCTTGTTTTTTTCCCCCCTGCTAACAGATCAGATGTACGGTTTGTTCCATGCAACCTTTCTTGTTTTTTTTTTTTTTTTTTTTTTAAATCATTACATAAAACCAGCAAACGAGCTGAAAAACGACTGCATCACACTATTGGTGGCTATTTAAAGTTTATATTCTGTAGTAATCTGATGCTTCTGGGTCAAGGCTGGCCAAGGAGTCGCAGATCGTGTGTAACGTGCTCTTCTCGGTATCCACCACCGTCCAGACTGTCAACAAACGGATACGTCTGCTACAAATCCACACATCAAACGCTAACTTTACACACTCCTCGTTTGTCATGAGGGCAGTCCAGCCTCTATACGGACACAAACAGCTCATCACTCATCTCCATTTGCTTATCCCAGTAAGGATTTTTTTAGTGTACATAAATGCTTTACCATTTTTGATACAAAAAGAATTTAAATATTTACTGTTGATCTTTTTTTTTTTTCCTCGAAAGCTGACATTGTAATAAAGCTGATTAGCTCTCCCCTGTATGAAACGCATCACACGCCCAATCTCACCAATCACTTTGCCACACCTGACACACGCTGCCTGGAACACCATGCAGACACACAAAGGCCAGCGGAAGGCCACCTGCCCATCCACAATCCTCAGCTGTGTCCCTGTCCAAAAAAACCACAAATCCCTAAGGGATCTAACAATAAACCTGTTTAAGTTGACATTTGATACCAGAACTATTTAGACCAAAATGCGCATATCAGCTAAGATACCGGCAAACAGAGATAAATCAAGCTTAATCCTTCACTATGACTTACAGTTTAATGATGGTTTCCTATTTATTTACAATTTACACAGTCACACTTGTTTTCCATTTTTGTTAAATGTCCTTAAGCAGACAAATCTAAGTAGCTTCGCAGTCAGTCGCTTGGAGGGCAGGCTTCACCGGTCCATTGTCATTTGCATGAGGGACTGCAAGCTGACGGACAGTGTGGGGAGCAGCCCGGCTAAACGATGGGGGTGGGGTCATTGTCCAACAGGGCCACAGTGATGTAATAAATGCCCTCAGCGCTGCTCCAGTGCCTTGGTCAGGAGGTCATTCAGCCGTGAGATCATGGGTCGGGGGTCATCGTTGAGGCCGGCTGTGATCATGGCGTTGTCATAGATCTGGGGATGCAGGGAATGATGCTTCATCTGGACTGCTTTAAATTAGGCAGAGGGAGCGTGCAGGAGCAGGAGGGAGTGCAAAGGAACATAAGGGAGCGTGAGAGAGTGTAAGGGAGCGTGAAGGAGCGTAAGGGAGCATGAGAGAGCGCGAAGGAGCGTAAGGGAGTGCGAAGGAGCACAAGGGAGCATGAGAGCACAAAGGAGCGCAAGGGAGCATGAGAGCACAAAGGAGCGCAAGGGAGCATGAGAGAGCGCGAAGGAGCGCAAGGGAGCATGAGAGAGCGCGAAGGAGCGTAAGGGTGCATGAGAGCGCAAGGGAGCATGAGAGCACTAAGGAGCGCAAGGGAGCATGAGAGCACAAAGGAGCGCAAGGGAGCATGAGAGCACAAAGGAGCGCAAGGGAGCATGA
>JAODKE010000050.1:11129772-11142757 GCA_026779605.1 Mormyrus hasselquistii | reverse complement strand
ACGCTTCATCTTCTGGCAGGACGGCAGTGAGCAGTTGGCGTTGCGGCACTGGCAGGCATGTACCAGTGACTGGATGCAGCGCTGGATGCTCAGGCGCCGGCTCTCCTGCGGGTTCTTGGAGGCCTCGGCCCCCTGGCCATTGCTGTCGTCGTCCAGTCCCAGGCCCCACTTGACCATCTGGTGCTCGTGACCCTTAGTGTTGTAGCAGCCGACGCAGAGGTCATAATCCTGAGGAACCCAAGCACACAGGAACCGTTAGCTCACCTATTCAGATGTGCCCAACTTGCTCCTAGCTCTGGAGATGCAGTCTGAATAAGAGCTCCCCCCACAAGTAAACCCAGGTCAAACTTCACAAAAGAAACCTGGTCCCACTGACCATAACTAAACTGTGCAGCTGCCATGACCTCATGTCTCAGGAAGGTAATTAAATAGATTCAAATAAAATAGTTCTAATCAGAAACTAAAAATTTCAGCTATTAAACATCTTTGTTAATATGAAGAGCAGGTCTCTGGCCGCTGCTCGTGACAGCAACTGGCCGAAGTCTAATAAATCAGCCAGGGCTGTACTGTAAATACTGCCCACGTGACCTAGCTGACGCATGACGCAGCGGGGCAGGACGCACCTCGCAGACGGTACAGTGGAAGCGCGTCTCCACGTGGTGCTTGCACTCATTGCAGGTGTAGACGAAGCGGTCCTGGCCCTGGTTGTGCAGCTCCACCAGCATGCACATGGTGCTCCACTTGGAACGCCGCAGCGAAGAGAACTCCCAGTGCTTGTCACGCGCCAGTGTCAGGAAGGCGTCGCGGCCGTCCATCAGGTCACACGTCAGCAGCGGGTCCGGGTCCATGACAGGCGGTAGCGTGTTGATCACGGGTCCTGAGTAAAGGTGGATCACGAAGAACACCTGGAGAAGAAAGAGCAGAAGCTTCAGGCTCCCGCCTCCAGCAAACAGCCTGCAAACACCAGCAAGTTGCAGGAGATGCTCGTAACCACACCTCCTTGTGCTTCTCCATGGTGGCGTACAGCTTCTGGGACAGGTCGTTGGCTACATTCGGCATCCCAGGCTTCTTCTTGTTGGCTCGACTAATGCTGCTCTTGTTCTTGTTAGTTTTCTTATTGTTCTTTTTCTTGGCATTCTTGCTATCGGCTGGCGTGCCCTGAGAGGAGAGTGTTTGGGTAAAATTAAGGGGGCGGGGTCAAACGGGATGTGGTCCCATAGTTTACCCTTCATGCTGGACAATGATACCTTCTCCTCTCCTCTACACTGCCACCCCGACTTCTCATACCTCTGGCGTCTCACAGGAGGTGCTGTTCTCCTCCCTCTTGCGCTCCTCCTCCTCTTGTTCCAGTTCCTTGATGCTCTCCTCCAGCACGTTCGGCCAGAAGTCCCCCTCAAAGTAGGGTAGCTCCTTGGCGCTGGTCAGACGATCTTCGGTTGCCTGCTTGAAGATGTCCTGTGAAGCACAGAGATGTGCATTAGCCAGCGGCTTACCATTAGTCCTGTAAGGCCTATTGAAGACCGGACAGACAACATTTTGTGGCAGAGAGACCTGACTGGCTGAATACCTTGTAATCATGGAGAATCCTCTCAGCGTAGGCTTTGTCCAGCATTTTCCTATACCACTCCTGCAAACGCTTGGGCTTGGGGATCTTCTGATCAGGTGGGTGACAGTGGAAGATATAATCATCCCCTTCACTGGGGGGGCAGGCCCAGATGTGCCCTGTCACATACCTGAGGTAATAAAGAACAGAAGATGCTGACATGTCCATGTATGTTTATGTGGCAGTCGTCACAATGAGCCAGGCTCAAAGAACGTACCCAAGCTTCTTGACGTACTCCAGATACCCAATGAGTATTTCGTGATACACTGCAGTCCGCAGCACCCGTGGCTTGAAGAAGTGAATACTGTCAAGGTAGGATATGTAGACCCGTCTGCGAGAAGGAAGCCAGTGGGTTAATCAGACCCCACAGGAAAGCAACACAGTGGGCGTCATACGGCGTCAGTCGCGCATGCTCACCGCGTGTTGGGAAACGGACAATCCGACCCATACTCCTGGACGTGCATGCCGAAGAAGCAGACGTCCACACCGTCGATTTCCTCGAATGCGAAAAGTGCTTTGGTTCTGTATGGGAAGCTTTCGGCCATCTCTCCTGTGTCCACGAACCTGCACGAGAGCGCCACACCCATGCACGTTAAGCCCTCAGCCTCACACGCCCTCATTCTACTAGCAAAAGGCCACAGACCAGGCACCAACAGGCTGCGGGCAGACAGGAATTGATAAAAAACAAATGCTAGAAGTCGCACTGGATTTCAGTTCCACGTTCACAGTAAACAGGGCACTCTTCACGTAGCCAACAGTACAGCCTGGTGCTCGAGGCATGCTGGGAAGGCCCAGCTCGGGTGGTAGCGAGCCCGAGGTGCCACCGGAACACCCACCTGGATTTCATGCCAGGTTTGACCTCCACTGTCTTGTCAGAGCTGGCCACCACTCGCACAAAGACCTCCCCGGCCTCCGGGTGGTTCTGTCTTTTCAAGTACTTGTTCACTCGGTCCTCTATGTACATTCCGAGTCTGGTCGTCTGCAACCCTGTCGGGCGAAACGGTTCACAGCTTTAGAGTAATGATGCGGTGACCCCCCAACAGCTTTTTAATGAGTCTGTCCCCTGGGACGTCACGCCAAAAGAAACATTAACAAACACTTACTCTTGGCCACAAACTTGTTTTCCTTTCGAGATTTACCGGACTTTTTCAAGCAGTTGTCACAGATGAAGCTGAGAAACAACAGCAGAGGGAGAAATCATTTTATAAAAATGTGAACTGGCTGCTGGCCACCAGCCTGAGAGTCGGGATGAACTGAGAAAGGGGGCTTACCCTGAGGGCCAGATCACCTCGTAATGCAGCACGCATATCTGGTGCATCTTACGTCCACAGTCTTTACATTCAACGAACCTGTGCCGGGGGATGGGACAATGAGTGCCACTTAACCCTAAAAGAGCTTGCATGGCATTTTTAGTTTTTCATAGCTAAGGTACAGGTTGTGGAAACAGACACAAGCTTTCGTAATGAATCGACTGAATGCTCCATCAAAGCTCATTGAAGGGACTTCCTTTGTTCCTCAGCAGGTGGCGCCGTTTCACACAGCCCAGGCATCTCAAAAGCATCACAATAAAACCAACACCAGAGACTAGGGCCTGAACAGTAACTACAAAACCAAGAGCTAACGCAAGCGATGACAACTTGGCTTAAAATCAGACACTGCCAGTACTCACGGTTCTGGGTCCAACATGTCGTTCTTCTTCTTCTCAAACTGGTCTTTTGATATCATACTGGAGAGAGAGGAGGTAGAATATTGGTTATTTCGATAATCGCTGCAGTAAATGTGAGTATAAGTATGTGTGGCACGGCCAGCATGGCAGCCCCTGGGGACACTCACGTCTGCGGCTGCGCCGGATCGTCCCCCAGGGTGACACTGTCGCCCTGGATCTCGTTGAAGCACTTCTCGCAGAAGTGATACCTGTCAGCGACAAGGCCATGTCTGGGTGAGCTGGGCCCGCCACACAAGGGCGCACGGGCACACCCGCACAAGGCACAGCCGGACAGGGAGAGCACAGCGCGGCAAAGCACGGCAAAGCACGGCACGGATCGGGGGGGATGTTGGGGGACAGACAACACAGAGCAGACAGCCAGAGCAAAGCACAGGTTAGCAATCACAAGTCACATCGATGTCACAGCACAGGGATGGTTGGTTATGAGATTCTCTAATCATGCCTTTAAGGACTAGGGGGGATGGGGGGCATTTTAAGCAACACTACACTGTAGGAACATGCGTCTATCAAAAATATCCCATAAAAAGGGCAACATTTTACTAATACAAACATTGGAAATTGTTCATAGATATGCATCATGTTGTTGGCGTAACAAAAAAAGATGACAGATGTGTGAAGGAACATACAAGAGGAGAAGCTGATGGATGAGGGTTAGGGTTATATGGTAATGTGGGATGGGCTTCGATCCAGACATCAGATATCCAGTACACTTGGTACTAGTCTAAGCACAGCCCTGGACCACCCCACAAACATGGTCAACTGTAAAATTTGCCTGGTTGATAACTACCATCCTCTGAAGCCGCGCTTTTCCACTGCCACGAAGAATTGAGTCGTACCCGACCCATAACATGAACTGGAGTGTGGCCCAGCTTTGTAGCACGGGTGAAAGTATGACCAAAGCAAGCAGTTTGCATCACCACTATCTGATTGGTTGAAAAGCGCAGAGATACCAGTGTTCTGCGCATGGATTATCCAAAGGAATAAGTGGATATTCAATATATCAGTAGTATCGCGATGCATACTAAAAAACTTGGAACCTAAAAATCCTGGAACTTTCCGATTAAAAAAAATACTATGGAACTGCCCAAGGGAATGGATTCGTAATGCAAATTTACGCAAGCGAATGTTAATTCCGCTAGCGTTTTATACTTTCATAACTCAGCGATTCTCAGACGAGCTAGCTGAAATTAGCACATAATTTAAAAAAAAAAAAAAAAAACACCAACAACAACCGCAAGCAACCCTGTGATGGGTTGGGAGCCAATTCTATGTTGTTCCCTTTCTTGCGCCTGTAGCCTCCGGGATAGGCTCCACTCCACCTGTGATCCTGAATAGGACAACGGTAAATATGTGTCTCTTAGGTTTTACGTCACTGGCGCTCTCCAAACTTGGCAACACCTTTACCGAGCCGACCGTTCTGCAGGGGAACCCAAACGAGCTGGATCAGTGCTTTACTTACGGCACAGCTCAGGTATGGGTCACTTCCCGTATGATGGTGGAAAAGTGCCAAAAGTGAAAAGCTAAGCACAGTGTGCCAATCAGGATCATTCACACTGCTGTAGTTGCAGGTGCCATACACAAGGTGGAGCAGTGGAGCTCATTCTGAGCAAATTCAGCAATTTGCTAAGAAATGTCGGACTTACGTAGATACTACTTATCAAAGCCGATGGAAATGAGCAGGCCATGCCTTCTTTCCTGGACTGCATTGGATCTTAACAATAATCAAGATTCCATGACACATTGCTCCGACAAGAGTGTTACCAAGGAAAGTAAAGCAAGCCACAACCAAGAACCTCATCTACCAGTCCATGACATTTGAAATTGTGGCCAGGAGTATAGGCAACTGTTGAGATCTCCCTAGTGGCTCAGGCTCCAACCATCCTTCACTCACTGGCTCGGCTTCCACCCTGCCCCCACAGACCCTGCAAATGCCTCCAGAACGCACTGCGATACTCTGGTCTGCTATCACCTGTACCCCATATCTCTAGCATACAAGAATGCCAAAGGAAGATTTCAAACTCTACACCTCTTCAAGGTCACTGTAACCTTGCACATCAGGCTCCAGGTCTGAAATCCTATCTGTTGTTGAATGAACGTCTGCTCAGCTTAAGGACGGCACTATCCCCGAAGCAGGGCTGCACTATCCGCCATCCCCAAAGCAAGACTGCAGCCCGTTGCGCTAATTTATTAAACACGCTTACATGTGCATTCGCATTGTTGCATTAAACTGCAGTGTACAACAGGATTTCTTGAGCCTAGTCCTTGTACCACAGAATATGTTCTGACTTTCCCAATTTTATTCTTTTAGACCCTGCTTTTATCCCAAACTCCTCCCCACTTACCGGTTCTGGTAGCTGTAGTAGGTGCTGTCCCTGGAAATGGTGCATAGCTGTTTGCCATAGCAGCACAGCGTTTGTGGGGAGAACTCGTACTGCAGAGACAGGGGGGGGGCAGGGTTACTCGCTCTGCTGCGGACCAACCACCGGGCGTGACTTTCCAGGCCATTCCGCATGGCGTGCTCTCACGAGTTTCACTATCGCATCTCCACCCTATGTCCCCCAACAACCCAGAGAGCGAAAGTGGGACCGCTCACCTCAGACAAACAGCTTTCCCCTCACCTTTCTGCCGCAGCAGTAGCCCAGGCTCTGCATGACCGGGTCGATCTCCTGCTCGAAGACCTCAGCCAGCTTGGAACAGTATTTGTAGACGCGCGAGGTCTTGCGGTTGTAGAGCCAGGCGTTGTTGAACATGAGCCAGATGTCGTCCACGTACTGCCAGGGCTCCTGGTACTGGCCCGTGTCCAGCTTGCGCTTGATGGTGGACAGGTCGATGGGGTTCTTCACGATGTCAAAGTAGTCCTGGATGGACAGGCGACACAGACTCAGCAAATTGTCAGGAGCCAAGACCACATAGAGGGATGGTAAACACAAGGCAAGAAGAGGACGCAGGCTCTGCACACAACACCCACCGGTATACCCAGCACCGTGGGGTCCACAGGCTGCCGGAATGGTAGTGACTCGGGGTCCTGGCGGTACAGGGCTTCCAAGGTGGGCATTAGTGCCTGTCGCAGCTCCTCAGGCTTGAAGACTACAAGGAGATCACAGCATACACCATAAAGAAAGAGCAATGGGAGGCAGGGATCCTAACTGGTTAAGATAAACCTTCTATCAGGCTCCTTTTAAGACGGTTTATAAGGAAACATTAATCCTATAAAAAGGTTATTTCACGACTAACTCCATTATTCAGGTGGCTTGTGAACTGAAGTTGACATTTAAAACATTTCAACACACAGCTGCAACACCGGAAGAAGGGCTGCAAGAATTACCAATGTTATATTAATTATAATTTCTTTATACAAGCAAAGCAGAGAAAAGCAGGTGAGGAGCAAATTCCCAACAGTAGCACACGGTCTTACTTTTTCTGCGGGGCTGCGACGGAGAGGCAGAAGCAGCAGAGCCGTTAGCACCGCCCTCCTCCTCCTCCTTCGCTTCCCCCTTGATGTCCAGTTTCTTCTCATCTACCTCCATGGGCTCCTGCTTGAGCTCCATGCCATCTGGCTGCTCCTTGACCTTCCCCGAGAGAGACCTTGTCTCCTCGTCGTGCTGGTACCAGGCAGCAAGCAGCAAAGAGAACAGCGATTGGACACCGGGGCCAGATGGCGGAACGGCACACACACAGCTCAACTACCATCACGGACTGTAGAACTACGGGGTTTTGAAATGGTTAAGCCAAAATACATCCATAAACATCAAACCATGGCCTTCACAACTACATGAAAAACATGTAAGCGGAATTTTCTCTCTTTTACACAGCAGTGCACATCTGCGTGAGCCTCCCTGATACCTCAGTGCTACGTGTGGCTGACTTTGGTTTTGTTGACCTAAAGAAAACTGACCTCAGAATTGGGCTCCATCTTGCCCGGCTTGTAGTCGTGCTCTTCGAGCCTCAGCTCGGGCTTGGCCTCGGCGGCGGGCAGGTCAGGCAGAGCCTGCTGAGAGTGCGCCTCGGCCACAGAGGCCGGCGTGGGCACACAGTGGTCGACGCTAGCGGCTGCCTGGGAGGTCGAAAGGGAGAACACATGGGAGACAGAGCATTACAAACACGCAGCCGAAGGGGCCGTTACTGCCAGTGACTGGGAGCAGAAGGGCAAAGGATCGAGCAGGGTCTCACCGGAGTGCTGGGGGGCTGGGGCTGCACGGGGGTGGGCTGCTGAGGCGGCACGGGGGGCTCCGGCTGTGGGGTGTGCGGCTGGGATGGGGCGGAGCCGGGAGGGGTGCCCAGCGCCGGGCCGGGGAGGGCACTGGGCATGGGGATGGGGGTCGAGGCCTGAGACACAGGGGTGGAGGGCTGGCTCTGCGGAGGGGCAGGGTGCTGGAGCAGCTGCAGGTTAGTGGCCGTGGAGGTGGGGGGGGGTGGTGTGGAGCGCAAGGGGCCCAGATTGCCCAGGGGATTCACAGGGAGGTTAGCACCAGACTGCGGCGGCTGCAGGGGAGAGACGACACACTGATGGTACAGGAAAAGGGATCCGAGCGATCATCTATGAGCCGCTATACAGCTGGAGCCCCTTTGAGCCAGAAATCCCCGCCTCCGCTCACCTGTGTCACAGCAGCCTGGCCCACTGATTGGCCCAGGCCTACATTCACATTCATGGTCCCGCTGGCCGGGGGGAACTGAGTCTGGGGCATGAACTGGGCCTGGCTGGCCGTCTGCCCCACCATGTTGTTGGCATGGTTTCCCATCATGCCTTGGTGCTGAGGCATCCTAGAAGGCGACATTGCCATCTGGGAAAAGACAACAGGGTGCATTATGGGTATGTGCCGCACATGACACAGGAGGAAGACAGCTGACCAATAGAACGTCACTCTCCCGTCACCTGTCTGACCTGAGGAATGCACATTCAGCGATAAACGTATGCAACACACATTTAAGCCTAAAAACCTTCCACAAAACTAGCCTAGCCAGAAACATTCCAGGGAGTTGCACCCAGCGGGATGTATAATAGCTTACCGGGGGAACAGAGCTCATGTTTATCTGAACCGGGTGGTTCATGGGAGAGGAGGCACGAGTGCCCATTGGCGGCTGGTTCATCTGCATGTTCTGCATCGTCATGGGGTTGAACTGATTGAGCCCTAAAGAAAGACAGAGATCAGAGGGCGCTGAGGCAGGCCAGCCGTTGGCACGCGGATAGGGAGGGCCACGTGGGCAAGAGCTCGATACCTTGTGAGATCTGCATGCGATTCATGATTGGGTTTGGCACGTTGGGAATAGGCACGGGTCCATCTAAAGTGGGGGGGGGAGACACACCTTTACTCGGACTGCCATTCCTCAAGTTACATCAAACACAAGAAGAACTCCCCAGGACTGAGGTTAGTGGAACCAACCAAATTCACATAATCTGCAATTACATCCAGCAGAAACCCATATACACAAAAGGCACTTTGTGGGTGACTCACTGGGCCGGCCGGCTTGCGCAGGGCCTTGTGCACTGGGCTGGGGGAGACCCGGCTGCTGGCCGCCCTGGGGAACCATGAGGGGCTGCCTCTGGAGCCGTGACCGTCTCTTCTCCTCCAGCTCCTTTTGGATCTTATAAATCTTCTCTGCCAGAAAGTGGTAATATTCATCCTGCGAGTGGCAACAGGGAAACAGGAAGAGTTCTGCAACTGAAGAAAAAACCACTCACGGCAAGACCAGAGAGCCTGATGCAGAAGCAGATAGCCAAGTCCAGCAAGGCATGGGTGCAGGGACTCTCAGCCCTGGCTGATACTGACAGTCTCTCCTAGCGGGCTGAGTGAGGCCTACCCTGCTGTTGGCCGTCTCGTACATGTCGCCCTCCACCTTGCGGGCGTAGGCCACCAGGTTCTCCATCCGTCGGTCTTTTAGGGCAGCCGGATCCGGGGTGGGGAAGATGGCTTGAACACTAGAGAGAAGCATAATGAGTGCCAGACTGTACCACCAAATGGCAGGAGGGCTTGGAAGACTCGAGACTCACAGTTTGTGCACCAAGTGGTTGCGTAGATCCTGAGTGACATGCTCGTGCCAGGACTTCCTCACGCCCGTGGCTGACAGCGGCGCCGCGGTAGGCAGGTTCCCCATGTTGCCGACGCCTGATCCATCTGGAACCAGCTGACTGGAAGGCAAAGGAAGGGTCAGAGAACTAGAAATATATACTTAGGACATTTCTGTCTCCCGTTCACAGGTGAAAAGTCTAGGTGTGAAGGGCCGGGTCACAGAGAAAAGGCTGCATCGTGGTGGGGTGCTCAAGTAAACTCACGAGGGATTGCTGAGTGACGGAGGCAGGCCGGCATCTGAGTGTTCCGAGTCACCGCCTCCCAGGTTCATCTGACCGGGGCCTAGGAGAGCGAGGCCCATTAAGTGCCACAGGCGGGGCAAATCTGCATTGGCCATAGGTGAAATATATTCAAAATAAAGCGGACCAGGCAAGCCACTTACCCATGGCACCGATGGACCGCATCTGTGGGTGCTGTTGCTGCGCCTGTGCAGTCTGCTGGCCAGGTGCCTGCGGCTGTGACTGCGCAGGCGGCTGGTTGCTGTAGGGCAGGCCCAATGCGGCGTACGCTCTCTGCATTGAACTGGGGTCAATGGGCGTAGAGCCACTCATCGTGGGGGTGCTGGGCTGGCCCGGGCCCACTGGGCCAATGGAGTTCTGCAGGCCCGTCCCAGGAGAACCTAGCATGGCTGCAAACATCACATTGTAACAACAGATAAGCGACGTGGCCAGAGTGCACGAGACGGCCTCTCACGATGCAGCCCCGGTCTTTAAATCAGAGCCCCGACTTATGCTGAGAAACAGAAGCCAGTTAAGAACAAGCCCTGTATGAAAGCTATCCACCGGCACTGCAGACGAGACCCTGCTCAACTGTCAAATAAAAAACGTTTCCCAGCTGCTGCAGGAGGATGACGGAGTCACCAGAGCACTGGCCAATAAGGCCAAAGCTTCAGAAACTCCGCCTACCACCAGAGGCCAGAGCCTCTCCCCCCCCTGGCTCTCAGATTACCAGTCTCACCGGAATTCCCTTGACCTTATGCTATTACGTCTACTGGAGAGTTTATACCCTGCAGAGGGCGCTGCTCTCGGTGCTGTGATACTTAATAACCATACTGCTGAAGTAACAAACACTTGCTATATTTTATTCTATGGTAAATGATCCTAGATTTAGATGTGCAGGCCTGTCAAGCTACCACTGGAATGTGAAGCAAGAAAGAAAGCACATCGACGTAGGACCGGAGGGGCAGCCGGCAAGGGTGGGGGCAGGGCGGAACGACTCACGCTGCTGGCTCCGCTTGTCACTCGCGTTCTTCAGCGGCAGGCAAACCGGACAGTCGTGCCGCGTGCAGTTCTTCCAGTGCGAGATGATCTGTCGAGAGGAGGTGCAGTGTGCCACTGCAGGGGCAGAAAGGGGAGGTAAAACTGTTAGGTGTAAGAAGCAGAGCTGGCACTGCAGCATGGGCACTGGAGCGCACGAGCCAAAGGTAAACGAATCCTCCCGCCAACCGAATGGGGGCGGAAGTGCAGCATGGCGCCGGGCCGCACTCACCCTGGCAGGACTTGCCGGCCTGGCAGTGGGTCATGTGGTTCAGCACGTTCTTCATGGTGCGGCAGTGGGGCAGGGAGCACGGCCGCACCTCCCCGTTGGCCTGCTCGCGCCGCTGGCACTTGTGGGCGTGCAGCAGGAGAACCAGCTGCTGCTGGATCAGCTTGCGCTTCTCCGGGTCGGCCGAGGGACCTGCCACCATGCCGGCGGGCGGAACCTGTTGCTGGGGCTGCGGCCACAGCAAGAGGAACAAGCATCTCATCAGCAATGGGCCGCCTGATGCTTCTCACAGTCACCAAAACAGTGCCCATGCGCTCCGAGCTGGGCGTTCTGATCTTGGGCATGTAAACCTCAGTGAGGTTCATTCATCATAAGACACTGTGGCAAAAAAAGCTTAATATCTACTAGACTGGGAGGCAGGTCTCACCAGGTTTGCCACATTGGCGGCACCCTTGAGGTCAGCTGGAAAGGGGGACAGGCTGTTAGGGAGCGGGGACTTGGTCTGGAGCTGGGTGCCGACCCCTGTGCCCCCAAGCTGCTGTCCTGCACTCTGTCCATAGGGTTGCCCGAAGGGGGCACTGCTTCCTCCAAGGCCCATCTGACGAGAGAAGAAAAGAGCCGTTGGTGGCAACGCCTTTCTTCATGAAGATACCGAGACACTTCAGGATCATAATGCCGGCGAAATACAATGAAAAAATCTGCCCGGCTGGCAGCAACCCTGGGGATGAGTTGAACAGATAATGGTCCAATACGGGCCTATCAGCAGCACAACCAGTGAATAGGCCTACAAACAAGGGTGAGAAGGCAGGCCCAAGGAAAAGGCCACAGCTGCTGGCATCAGATGTGAAGACATGAGAATGTATGCACACACAGCTAGAATGGTCCAGATGCAACATGCCACAGCAGTCACTACAGCAGTAATCTCTCCAAAATGGATGCGTCAGACGCCACAGTGACATACACAAGGCGGGGGGGGGCTCCATAGATATTAAACAGTTTCCCGTACTTTGAAGTCTTGACTAGCACAGCAGTTTTTTCGACTAGACAAGATGCAAAGAAACAAAAATCCAGTTACGATGACCTTAAATTTATGATGCCATTTCTCGGCAGCGCTTGTAAGCAGAGTGTCTAGATAGGTCTTACGTGATGAATCCCATCAGCCGATAGGTAGAGTGTCTGGCACAGCGACGAGTCCATAGGGAGAGGAGGCACGGGGCACGCAATGAATCTTTAGGGTGAATAGTATGACTGCTTCAGACCAAATGAAAATGCTGAATATACATTTTAGTAGCAGGCACAGCGGCCTCGACAGCACCCGACTTGTTTGAGTGCTTTCATTATAAAAGGTGACTGGCCAAGATGGAGGAACAGAGGAGCTGCATGCGCGGCTCCCGGAGACAGCCGCTACTCCAACCACGCATACTGGGAGAAGCTGCTGTTCCAGGAACAGGAAACCAGTTTTATTTTTAATCCTCACCCTCAGCTTCCATGTTGCATTAAGAAGCCTCATCACAATCTTGGATAGACCACCACATGCCAGAGTGACACGCAATCACTGACGGAGCATCGAAAATCAATTTTTGCTTTAAAACACAAAATATAAATGGATACAAATCATTCCCTCCCAATGCCTCATATGGGCTATATTTGCCCCTCCCTATAGCAAAGCAGCAGCGGCAGGCTGGGTGACCACTGCGGCGTGTGGACGGTCGCGAGCGGCACGCGCACACTGCCGGTGACAGCTCTGCAGCCACTGGGATGAAGGGTCCAGCTGAGAGCAGAAGATGAGCTTTCCCCACACAGCTGAGCACCTCTGCTATGGAGCCCCTTCAGACCCGCCAGCCCCCGCCCCCCAACAAAGATGGCTGTGGACTCAGCCGCCAGACAAGGGGGTTTGGGGGGGGTCCTATTCAGACAGCCTCACTGCCCCCTCCAACAAAAAAACCACTTCACATGATTTACGGCGCTCTTCTTAATAGCCGAGATCCGCCCTAGAGGGGCCAGAAACAGATTTGGGGGGGGGGGGGGGGGGGCCTTCCCCTTCTGTTTTTTCCACCCCCTTTTCCAACGGTAGCACAACCCTCTGCTGGTGCTGTTGGCTTT
>JAODKE010000050.1:11109663-11122583 GCA_026779605.1 Mormyrus hasselquistii | reverse complement strand
GTAACCCAAACACTCACAGGACAATATCATCAGCTGAAAACTAGTGCTGCTGTTGACACTCTCAGTGCATCCCTGCAGACGCGTGGTGCGAATAACCGTAGGCATCCATTATTAGTCTGCCCTGAGCCAGGTAAAAACTGCCCTCCGTCCGTTTTCCAATTCATAAACACAGGGGCCGGAAAGGGGCACATCTTTTGCCAATGCCCCCCATGCTGAGAAAACATGACAAGAGGAAGAAAACCCTGCCAATTTCTTCACTTTAAACAAACTGGGGAACGGACTTAGTAGCAGACTGACTAAAAGACAGCAGCCCAGAATCCCGGGAGCAGTCACAGATGATCTGAAACTACCTTCGATAATGACAAGGATTCAAATGAGATTTCCATGCATTAAAGCAAGGCTTCTATTTCCAAAGTAATTCCTATGATGTCTTTTTCAAACACTTACAAATACATCAATTTGGCCACATAAGAGGTATTTCCATTAAAAATGTGTTTCAGCTGTCTGTTTCAGAACAACGCACTCAGACCAAAGGTACTCAGTGGGATTATAGGAGCTCTGGTGGGTATAACAACCGTTTTGACTACTGAACTAAGCTGGGAAAAAAGCAAAATGGTTCAACTACTGAATGTTTGCCGTGAACACAAAGTGACTTCCTGTCCTGATCCTGGCACACCAATGCCATTCTCAATGTACATTCCTTGCAGTCTTCCGATATCCATCGTGACACACTTACTCTTGGAGCACAGAGTCTAAAATCCAGTTTAATAAAGAAACCTACTCCACCAGGGAAAATATACAACATATATGACCCCCCCCCCCAGAGAATACATCATTCAGCAAGAACATTTGGAGTTTCTTGAGCAAACATATGACTTGGGCTGCCACGAGGGCACACCATACAGTTCAAAAAAGACAGTCCATAAACACAAAATGCACCTGCGATTCATTTAAAAAAAAAAAAAACAGTACAAGGCTTCGTAAGGTAAAGTATTGACGCCACCTTTCAAACGGTTAAGGTTGGATATGTTGCCGTGTCGATCAGGTGCAATACAGAGACGGGTGGCATCCACTGACATCACTGAATGGTTATACAGTGGCTAAATACAACGCCACTCATGTGTCTGACTGGTAGGAATTAACTGGTTCCAATATTCCTGATTGAACGTGATGCTGTAAACCTCGTGTCTATGACGCACACCCAAATGCAGATTTAACATCAAACAGCAATTTAATGCTGAAGGGGGCAACAAAGCCGCAACAAATTAAAAGCATATGGGAGCCGTGAAACAAGTGTCACGTTATTTGTTTACCCGGCTCTGCCAGCGTCAACGGCCAAGGCACAGTTCCCTAGCCAAAGCCCTAAAACTATTCATACTTCTCTAAGACACTGTCCTCTCTTTACAGCTGTTAATATGCACAGTAAAGAGCTCAGTGTTTAACATACACGTGTGCAGCCACGCGAGAGACTGTATTAATATCGGGAATGGAAATGAAACGGAGCCCGCTGTTTCCTATAGCTAGCTGACAGCGCGCTAGCGGGGGGAACCACATGGTGTCGGCACGCCCCCTTTACCAGCCTTCCACAGTACGATGCCCTAGCGCTATGCTGCCGTTTCGCCTGCGTTCAGTAACGTCCATTTCCTACTAATAAAAACATGCAGCAACCGGGGCGTAGCTGATGTCAGACCTCTGTCCGGACCCGCAAGCTCCGTTATATTCCCTCAGAGGCTTTAGGTAACAAAGACAGGTGACGGAGTCGTCGTCACCGATAATGCTTGGACGCAATTGCTTCTACTGCATTTTCCAATCGCCTTTAAACGCAATTCGTGCTAAAACTCCGACATCATTCTCTGGGATGGTAAAGGAACCACCAGGCAAACTTCACGTGGATCTACCGCATTCTTTATAGTGGCCGACGCATTATCTTATGATTATAAATAGCGATACTCATTATTAGTAACTTAGTTGTCAAAGTGTTTATCTGATAATCGTTATAATTAGTAGTGCCGCACATTTCGATGTGCTTTGGTCGGTTATGCGCGCGACTCCGCAAAGGGCAACCAATTCATACTCACGAGCCAGATGATAATCCGCAGACACATCGTCAGCAGTGGGAAACTTACCAGTTTGTCTACCTGGTGTCAGGTGCATGATTTCATCAAACGCGCGCGTTTCACGGTTTTCTTCAACAACTACTTGAGCCGGCTGGCTGCCGCACTAAGACGGTGTCGGAGCAAATGCCGAACGCCGCAGGTAACGAGCAGCGCCGTATACCATCGGCGGCTCCTATTAGATGTAGGGATGCATTTATTAAAGCACAAACTGTCAGGGTGGCCGCGCCAGGGCCCGGCCTGTCCTACCTGGACCATCCGAGGCGGAGAGCGCAGGTGAATTCAGCTTCTGCCGCTTCGCGTTGGGAGGTCCGACGTCCACTTTCTCCGCCATGTTAGCGAATTATCACAACCGAAATTATTTTTTTTCAACGAAACGGGTAAGGAAGAAAAGCTCACTTATTTCTCCACGCACTCCCTTTATAAGAAACGGCTAGCTAACAAGAGGGCTAGGCTGCAAAAAGGGTTTCAAAAAAGCAGCAACAGCGCCACGCTTCGCCTTCGCCATTCACCCCATGTTAATCCAACACCCAACACCCACATTATTATCACTAATAATTACCCTCGGTGGAAAATATTTTGCGTCAAAAATTAAAGCATAAAATAGAAAAAAATCATATACGGACACCACCCAGTTCCCTGCCTCCGAAGTCGTTTTCGAGGCAGATTAACCAGCGTTTTTCGGCGAGTCCAATTTAATTAGCACAAATTCCATCTGTGCCTCGGATAAAAAGCGCGACTGGCGAAATGTGGATTATGAGGTGAATTTCCGCGTCTTCGCCGCTGTCTCCCAGCACACAATACAGCATATAACGCTGATATGTAGCGAAGCGGCGTTTTCTGAAGGGGAAATCAGATACACAGGAGGCTTCCAGCCGACGAAAACCGACCCAATCCTCCCTTTTTCGCGATTAATCCGCTCGACGGCAAAAGCTCCAGTTATTTTTAGTAGAATGAAGGGGCTTCAAGTCGGTTTGAATTGCTCAGATCAAAATAAAAAAATATTACGCTCTCCCAAAATCCCGATTCCGAGCCGCGACAAGATGGCGGCTGTTGATACAAAAAAGTTTTTTTTTCTTTTCCAGATAGACCGGGGGGAGGGGCCGCTAGGCCACGCCCCGCGCAGGCCTGCCCCGTCGTGCGTCCACGTACTTCGCCGAGGGCTCCTCTAGGGGCGGCATCGTGAGGCTTTTCTAACATTCCTGAATTTGCTCAGGTACCAAATCCCCTTCATTTGTTACTCTTAATGTGAATGATTGCCTTTTCACATAAAGGGACAGCTTCGTGGCCGATTTTCCGAGCAAAATATTTTTTCCCGATTATTAAAGATTTTTAAATAGTACTGCCTTAATCAGACGCTGTCTTCCAAATGGTTACATAATACACTAAAAAGGTAAGTAGTCAAAAGCAATACACAGAATGATTTATAATTGTCAAAATCTGTGCCCTGTGCTCTACACATTAATGAATCCTGTGCTGCAAAGATATCCAAGTCAGAGTACTCTGGACTGAACTGCAAAATAACCAGCGACAGCCACTCAGTAACCCGTGTTCAGGAAACAAAACAATGAAATGTCTGGAGCCGTAGCATTATTCTGCTTCTCAGTTTGTAGCTCTGTTTACTTGACTCCTCTCTTGATACTGACTCCTATGACCTTAGGCGAGCTGGTATGCATGTGTAGTGAAATTTTCATAGAAGAGACTTAGCTCCACGTATAAATGACAAACGGTTTTGTCTGGTGACAAGTATCTGTCAGCAGTGAGAAGATGAACCAGTTACTATCACAATAGAAATGTATCCATATCGGTACCTTAGAAAAGGCCTGCCATCACAACAAACAGTGTAAACCACAGGTACTGTCTGTGTCCTCTGATGTTAGAGAACAAAAGCCGTTCATTCTCATCCATTAGCATCAAGCTCAATACCGAAACCCAGCAATCAGTGGCTCATTTATTAATACAGATACAAATACATAAAATGTAACTGATGTAAAGCCTGACAAGTAAATGACCAAAAATAGCACACACATTTTCCATTTTATTTTTGTACCTGGATTTTTTTTTCCCAAGAAAGAGTAAGCAGGCAACAGCGTTTCTTTTTTTAATTTCACTTTTCTTTTTAACAAAACATTTAATCACCCCGATACCTTGTTGAAATGCAGCAGAATATGGAGCCCCTGAAGGCTTCCAGGACCGATGGGACCTGTGGCTGGGTGACGGCCCTCTGATTGAGGGGGGGCACCTGGGGGTGCCATTTAAAAAGCATGACATCCTGTGGTGCTCCACCCTCCCCTTCGTTCTCCGTCACCTTCACCGTTTCTGCTTGTTTCTTTGCACGGACGCACTTGCTCTCACACAAACACACTCACTCACACTTGTGAAGGGTAACAGTCCGATTCAGTGCACGATGTACTAAAAAACTCAAACGCAAATCAGGAGAACCGAATCAAAAAAAAAAAAAAAAATCAAAAAAATCCAAAAAAAAAAAAAAAAATCAAAAATCTGCTGGGGTGAAAAAACATGTAATATGTGAAAATGGTGGAACAAATGAGGAGGAGTGTCAGAAAATCTCATGTGCCATGTGTCACAACAAATTCTGAACGTGCGTTTCACTACTGAAACTGCCCTTTGTTAACCGGACAGTCTGTCTGTCCTAATCATTGCTAATCAGAGTCGAAAGCCCACAAAGACTAGGCAAAATGGGATAAGACCCCAAATGAAAAGCTGCAAGCATGACTTCAACACACTGGATATATGGGGTAACCCCTTCAGCAGGCTGGCGGTAGATGGGGTTGCACGGGAGACAGCAAGACAGTGGTGGAGGGCTTGGGTGCAGCTGCAGCACTGTGATGGGGCAGGTAAGCAACACGTGACAACATGGACAAAACAGATCAACTCTACAGACACATAACATGCAGAGGATGCAGAAACGGTGTCGGACAATTGGAAGGTTGATAGAAAAAGTCCCCCCCCTCCCCCAACCATCCTCCCTCAAAAAAAGTTTTCCTAACCCCCCCCTTGTATTTTCTGGACTGTTATTGTACTTTAATTATACTGTATAGGATTGTCACTCTACTACAACTAGTTGTCAAGACTGAACAACTCCAGTTTCACTCAGGAGTAAATAATCTGCTGTGCGGATTCTCCTTGTACACATTTCAGAACGGAAGCCCAGCACAGCCGATGAGACACGGCCAGGCTGTTCCCACCTCTGTGCAGTCCCACCTTCTCAGAGTCAGACACACACATACGCACACAAGAACAGGCAGAACAACCATTCTGTTCTGATACCTTTTCCTCCTTATAAAACCCTTTTATAACATTAAATCTGGCACATGCACATGTATAAATAAGTAGAAAAAAACACAAATATATGATATACAATATAAATGCATATGTACATACTCAGCGAGTGCTTTGTGCAAATGTATACAGATTACATTAATGTGTTTATAAATGATACATTAACAATGTGCACAATAAGCATAAAAAAAAACACACTCTTTGGCATTATACTCCTAGTGTGTCATCACCACATCCTCATTTACAATCAAGCACATTTCACCATTCCATCCTTACTGTTGTTGCAGTAAACCAATAGAACAATGTAAAAGGGATTTAAACAACACAACTGATGGAAAGACAGAATGTATCAGACAGAAAAAAAGCACAAACCCCAAAGCCGTTCAATAAATAAAGCTGATCTCAAAAAGTTGATCTGAAGTTGAGAGATTCTCAGATAGTGGGTCGTAACACCACACAACAAAAAACGCCGAAACATTTTATTTGTGCTAAAACCTGTTTGTTTTGAACATCCAGCCTTTATCCATGGTGCTCGGTGACTTTAGCCAGAAGTCGACCAAGACCTGGTACGACTAGCACGCTGCACGCAGTTTGAGTGTCTGGCTTTTTCCCTTTCATCAGCTTAATTTGTCTGTCATTTAACATTTAAACAGTGAAATGGGAGCGTATCGAGTGAGTAGAAAACAAGAGGCACCTAATGTGACCGTAGCACAGCCGTATTCGACCCGGCCATGGTCGCGGGGAAGTGACACGACCCGAGTGTTTCCCAAACACGTGCACCCGCAGGCTGCCTGCAGGTCAGCACACCGGTGGACACTTCCAGAATTTGTTTTTATGTGTGTGTGTGTGTGTGTGTGTGTTTTTTTTTTTTTGTTTGCTTGTTTGTTTTCAGAAACATTTCTGCATGGAACGAACCAGATGGAACATCATCTGTGTGTATGGGAGATGGGAGTGACCTTAACCGTGTGCTTAATGTCTAACATTAGCCATGAAAACAAAAGGGAGACACCCATTAACAGAGATGCTGCAAACGGCTACTTATTTTGTAGATCACTGGATCTGAGCCTGACTGAATTGTGGGCACCCCAAAGCCAGTTACATCCTCCAATGACCCCACCAGGCCCCAGCGCACAGAATCCCTTTAAACCCTCAGCTAAGTTAGAAAGGTGCTAAGACACGAGGGCTGCTAAGACAGAGGAGCTAACCAGCTAGCACGGCTCGCTGAAGGGTGCGGCAAGGGGCACCAACCAGGAAAGTGGTGCTGTGCTTTTTTTCCCCTTATAGCATTTCAGGCAGCATGGTGTGCCCTTCTTGGGGCGTCTGCACGCTATGCAGCGGATGTGCAGGACAATACGGCGTAGCCCATTCACTTGTTACAGTGCTGACCCATTGGTTGTCTGAAACCCCCTTAGGACCCACCCACCACTGCCAATAAACTGGTCAAATCCATTGTGTCCTTACCATATTGTGTAACAGGATTAAAGCTTAAGGGTTGTGTGCTCATGGGACTCAAGAAATTCATTTTTCACTTTGAATCCTATTTCCCTTTATCTTGCTTTAAACACGATACCCAATCATGCCACATTGAATAGCTGTGTACAAAAACACAATCAAGGGTTCACAGCAAAATTCTTCCAAATTTAGTGAAAAGTGCCTATTAAACAACCAAAATCCTCAATATAAAAGGCACGATGCAGGTCTGTATAAAAATTGAAAGGAATTCAAGAGAAAAATAAATCTATGCATCTATTTTGCATGTGTTAAACATTCAATATGTAGAAAAATGTATAAAAAGGAGCCAAACAGGCAAATCAGAATAAAAATGAAAATATAGATATACATTAGTGCATGACTGAGAAAGGCACTGACTTTTTGCAGTACACTGGAGTAGCTATATCTGAATACCTTAACTCAGGGCTCTTCAAATCTGGCCCTCGATCCCTAATCCAGGCCATGTTTTCAGTTCTCCCAGGTAGTTAGTTTAATAACTACTGATTCTGATTGGGCACAGAGGCTTCACACCTGGCTCACAGGTAAAGGGAAGCTGGAAAATCAGCAGTGCTCGGCCCTTGAGGACCGTTATGTGAATCGCCCTGCCTTAACTACTGCTGTACTCCAAGGCAGGAGTGTACTATTTTAATGTGTAAAAATTCACACTTAGTGTTCATGGAGAATGCACGGTTCGGATTTTCTCAGATGGTGCGAGTTTGAGGACAGTGTTCCTGACGGATCCACGTGCATCCTGAACCTGGGAGGAACAGAGGTGGGAATGCCAAATCCCGACCAGAACAGGAGTGCAAGAATGGACCATCACAGAGGACAGAAAGGAAGGCAAAAATGCACTGGGAAGGGTGAAACTGACACCCTGAGCACACAACCCTTTCACAGAGAGACTTTAAAGGCGTGAAGAGAGACAAACTTGGCTCCCCTACAGAGAAAAATAATTAATGCTCTTTTAATTCATCCATCTTTCAAAAAATAAAGTAGCACATAGCAAAATCCACACAGCAGAACCTTCTGTGAGCCTCAGACTAGGCCAGGCGAGTGCTTCAGCCTTCACTGCCATCCCACTCAGTTCCAGAGCCGCTGCCGTCCGCAGGTTCCAAGTCCGGGGTCCAGATCCAAGAACGAACCAGGTGGTTCCAGGTCGGCTTCCGCTCTGAGGTACATCCAGTTGAAGAAAGGCATTGGCTGCTTTAAGAAGCTGGAGCAGACTGTATGATTACAGCTTACAATTACAGCTGGGACGTGTATATCCTTGCAGGCCCCCGTTTCCCATAAACCCCCAAATTCTTCTCCTCCTCCTGCCTCCATGGCCCAGATCTTGCGGACCTGCAGCTTAGCCCCAAAGGGGGGGGGGGGTCCATTGGGGGCAGCACCAGTGACTGGCTTCAAATGTCAGGTTTCCTATTTAAATATTACTAAACAGAGTGTCCAAACTCCACCCTACAACAAAGTGCCTTTTTATGCTTAAAACAAGCTCACCCCCTCCCAATATAACAGAAAATGTCCACAGCAGCGGCAGAACAGCCAAGCAGGTAATGGATGGTGCAGAGACTCCAGGGTCGCTCAATTACATGAAGACGTGCCCCAAATTTGGGCTCTTCTCTTGATACTGAAATGGGAGAGCAGCCTATGCTGACTAAGATCCACTAGGGGGCAACCAGGTAGCACCCACCCCAATGACCATCAGAAGCAGACCAGGTGCCCAAATACTTAATACTTACTGCAGAACTGCTAATACTGCTAATTCCATTTCCCCCGTGTCTTACCTGCAACGGTACCTGCCCATCGTTAGCGGTGGTGGAAGCAGACGATTTGGTCTCTTTCGCACACTCAAGTGACACACTGAGCATGAACCTACCCCCCAAAAAAATCATAATCCTTTAAGGTGAATTTTGATATTTCAGAACCGTCTGAGATGAACTTGTGCGTGATCTGTGCTTTTTCTCAGACACAATCCCATAAAAATGGGAAGTGTGATCCAGGATTTGGGATGTATGCGTGTCGCTCATCTATCAGGACGGATACTGACAACACTCTAGCTTCTCATGCCCTTCAGTCTATTGGTATTTCTGTAATCTACACTCTGACTCCTGTAAACACAATCACATCAACTCTACTCAACAAAATAAACCTGAAGGTGGTAACTATGGCGTCTGTCCATCAAAAGCACACTAAAGACTGGCAGATTCAGGGTCTCCCAACCTCAGATATTACCTGCTGGCCTACACCTGGCAACTCCTAGACAGTCTAGTATAACTCAATTTTCTGTAGATGGTGTATGGTGTGGTGTCATTTTAAAACCGGTAATAAATTTAACACAGTTTCATGCACCTGGAACCAGTAAAACAGAAAAAAAAGTGTTCACAACAAAAGCACACATCTGCTGAGACACTCAGAAATATTGCCTGTTTTGTGCATTGGTTTTTGTTGGACAAACACCAGGTATCTGATTTTACACAGAACTGCCATATAAAATTTTTCACTATATACTGAGGCCAATGCAGAGAAACACAGCTTAATCCGTAGTTTGCAGTCTACAAAAAACAGGCTAGAGTATTGGCAGACCCCCCCCTCCCCCCCAAACCCATGGGGGTCATCTGAAAATCCTGTTCATTAATTCATCCTAAAGGCACTTCAAACAACAAACGAAAAGCATATGCAAACAGCAAAAACCAAGAAAAATAATAAAAATATATATGATGGTGTTTTTCAGGAAGACAAAGGAAGGGGACTCCTTCCCAGCCTTGTGCTGTGCCCCCCCAAACCCTTGTGCCATACTGTGATCCACACAGCAAGCGCCCCCCCCTACTAGAAGCCAAATGAACACTGTACAGAAGCCGACTGGCACGGGGAGGAGAGGAACCCAGGTCACCGGCCTCCGCGGTGCCTGCCTTGCCGGGACAGCATGCATGCCCTCTCCCCGCACACCTGACCCACCAGTTGGACCGGCTGAAATGCAGGACTTGAAATGAAAGGGCATGCAGCAGAGAAGCCTCACGGACACGCCACCCCTGGGTTTACAGTTTGGTCAGCTCATCTGCATCTTCATCCACCTCATCAACCTTGTCTGACTCCTCCTCCTGGCTAGGTGCCGGGAGAGCTGAAGAGGATCCAGTCAGGGCCCCATGGTGCATCAGCGCCGCTTCTGGACCCAGGGATGGGGGGACCACCTGGACTTTGGGCTCCCTGCACTCTGGCTTGGCTAGCCCACAGTCCTGACCCAGCGGCCTGGTTCCCGGAGCCGGGTCCGGGATAGCCACAGGCACAACGCTGCCGATCTCATCCGTGGGCGAGCGTCCGATGCTGCCATCCACCTGCGCCCGGATCTCCGGGGAGACGGAAAGCTGGTACTGCGGCACAGGTCCACTGTCAGAACTCTTGGGGAACAGGAAGGTTTTCATCTGGCCCTTGCCCTTGACGTTGACGGTGCCGCGGTAGTCAAACTCATAGTCCATCTTGCTGAGGATGCAGTAGCTCTCCTCACTGACCTGAACGCGACACTCCACACCGGTGGTGTCCATGCGGCTGGCGATGTTCACCGTGTCGCCCCAGATGTCGTACAGCAGCTTGGTGGTGCCAATGACGCCGGCCGTCAAGGGGCCGTGGTTAAAGCCGATGCGCAACTTGAATTTAAAGCCCAGCATGTTCTTGTTGAAGTCATCTACCACACGCATCATTTCCAGGGTGAAATCGAAGAGGGTGCGCAGGTGGCTGTGAGGGTGGCTCTGGTCAGCACCCTGCTGGGTGCTCAGGCCTGACGCCGCCATGTAGGTGGCGCCGATGGTCTTGATCTTCTCAATGCTGGAGAAGGCAGGCTTGCGGAGGAGCTCATCGAAGTCACCAATGAGCTCGTTGAGCACGCGGTAGCACTCCTTGCCGCCCTCGTAGCTCTCCTCGTAGAACTCGCTGAAGTTGACAATGCTGGCGAAGATGACGCCCACATTATCGTGGTTCTTGGAGTAGCTCTGCGTCACCTTCAGCTGCTCGGCCACGTGGATGGGAATGATGTTGCGGAGTAGCCAGTCGGCCTGGTCACGCATGTTCTGGATCTTGATGCGGTGCTGGTCGGCCTCCACGTTGCCGTGGTAGTGCAGCCTGTAGCTCACCTCAAACTCGCGATTCAGGAACCAGACGAGCAAGAGCAGCAGAAAGAAAGCCAGCACGGCCTCCGGGGCCAGGCGGTCCTGGGGCCGCTGAGCCGGTTCGGCTGGCAAATCCAGGACTTTGCTGACATTTAACTGGGCGCTGAACCTTTATGGGGGAGGGAGAGGGCATCTGAATCAGTTTTTTGCAAGCAGTTCAATGACAGCTACAGTGATTAAAGAATGCTATGAAGGGGAATAGTGATTATGACTGAATGTGGAAGGAGTTAAATTGAGAGCAATGTTTACTAAAGAAGTTTACATAGAGTAATGATGATTATCAAGTGTTGTAATGGACTATGCAAGGTTACACATAATAGTTATTATAAAGTATTGGCAAGAGTGACAGAGTTTAATCACAGTTACAGATTACAATGGAGAATACAGAGAGGTCCACGGTGAGTGACTGTGATTATAGAGGCTACTGGGTCATAGAGGGAAATAAGGGGTTGGGAAAGTCGTAATCAGACCAAAGCACTACTGACGGCCGTGCCAGAGGCGCTCGGACCCCCAGAGGAGGATGAGGCCCACCGATAGGGCAATCAGAAAGAGCCAGCCCACCACCTGGGAAGCGGGTACTCACCAGTCCAGAGAGCCAGAGGAGAGGCTCGAGGATCTAGAGGAGTTGGGGAAGGGCACAGAGAATGTTTAAATGGGCTGTATGAGACAGTCAGTCCTTAAGTAACAGCTGTTATAGACAGTATTTACTCCAGGCTAATCCAACAGATACTCCTGGTGTGTGTTCGTATCATCATTGTCGTCATCACTCGCCCCCCCACCCCACCCCCCACTTTTCCTGGTGAGGGTCATGGTGCAGCATACCGAGCAGGTCAAACCAGACATCTTTTTCCATGGCAACAGACGGTGGGGGTTCCCTAGACCAGTGTTTCCCAACCCAGTCCTCGGGGAACCCTGGACAGTCCGCGTTTTTGGCCCCTCCCAGCTCCCAGCCAATCAGCAACACCTGGTACAGGTGTGCTGGGAGCCAAGAGGAAGCAAAAACTTGGACTGGGTTGGGAAACATTACCCTAGACATTACCAAACCAGCTGCGAGATGAAATGCCCCCAATGTGTCCTGGGTCTGCCCCTCCCCCAGAACCGCTCCCATGGGTGCCATCCAGGTGGCGTCCTTATGATCGACTCATAATACAAACCAGAAGCTCCTCTATTTCTACCATGGACCTCTCCAATGTCCACACAATGGCAATCCTCAAATCGATCTGCATGTCAATCTCACGGCCCCGTCATTCATTAATACAATCTAAAGGTACTTAAACTCCTTCACTAGAGAGACCCTCTCCTATCACCTGAAAGGAGCAAGCCACTCTTTTTCCCCCAAGAGTACCATACAGTCAGTCTTGCTACAACGCGTGATATCACAACACAAATCTCCTCTATCGCATTTGGTATATTAGTACCCAAGTCCAATACAATATAATTAATTTATGCACAATGCGATATAACTTAATGCATTATTATTATAGCTTATTTAAAATTAATGTAATTACATGATTGGCCACTGGTATCACTGTTTGCATATGCTTTTTTTCAAAGGATGCAACTCTTGCTACATTCAAACAGGGAGCACATACACACAGTAGCGGCCTCAGAACCCCATATTCCTGCTGTTCCTCCCATATGCCTTCTCCAAGTCCACACAGTACAGGCTTATGTACACCAGGGGTGGCCAATCTTATCCGCAAAGGGCCGGTGTGTATGCGGGTTTTTACTGCAACTCCCTAATTAGATTACTAATTAGAGGACTGATCAGCCAAATTGCTATTTCAGTATTAGTTTAAATACTAGAACTCGTGGCCATAAGTGGAAATTAGTGGGAGAACATTTTAAAACAAAT
>JAODKE010000050.1:11094945-11109563 GCA_026779605.1 Mormyrus hasselquistii | reverse complement strand
GACTGTCAGCATATTCTCATGAGCCCCGTCACTGCTGTTCCTCTTATATGCCTTCTAGTCCACACAGTACAGGTTTATGTAGACTATCAGCATATTCTCATGAGCCCCATCACTGCTGTTCCTCTTATATGCCTTCTAGTCCACACAGTACAGGTTTATGTAGACTATCAGCATATTCTCATGAGCCCCGTCACTGCTGTTCTACAGCCAGATCCACATCTGCACTGTTCTTCTAGAATCCAAAGCTGGACCACTGGGCCTCGTCTCCAGTACATGGTACATGTTTCTCCAGGAAGGCTTCAGAGGTTGATCAAACTATAGCTGGAGTACTTTCCTTGCTCCCCTTTTCCAAAAATAGGGATCACAATCTGCCGGTCCAGACACACTTTACCCACCTTCTATGCAACACGGAAAAGGCGCGTCACCTGCACTAACCCAACATCCAGTACTTTCAACAGACAGAATTCATGTCCTCCTGGAGCCTTTCCACCATAGCATATTCTGCAACAGTGACTCTGATCCTCTGGAAGTTTCCCACCTGCTTCCCAGCTCTAGGGTCTTGGTGTCCCCAAAGTGCTTTCACCTGCACAACTGTCTTTGCTGTGGCTTTCCTGGCCTGTTGGTACCTTGTGGCCATCTCAGGAGAATCTCCTGCAAGTACTGCCCTGAAGGCCACATTCTTGAGCCTGATAGCTTACCACCATGACTGGCACCAGCTCCCCTCCCACCCACAGCAACGATTGTGGCCTTGAAGACAGTCCATTCGATCCCTGTCCCCAGCCTCACTCAACACAAACTTCATTTCACATAGAAATATCACCCAGCAAATTCTGGCACAAGAGGGACAATCACCATGCAAAAATAAACTACGCTTACGTTATTAAAATATTACACAGAATTAAGTTAAATATAGAAATCTGCTTATAAAATAGTCATATTCATATCAGATTCTAGGATTAGTAGGGGGGAAAAAAAACCCTATACAAGAATTATATAGAACATCAAGAGAAAAGTGCAGTGACTCACTCTGTCCTGCAGAGGGGATTGTAGAGCACAACAAGCAAAACCACTCCCACCATGGTTGCCAGGATGGAGCGCATCCAGAAGCTTAGCTGGCAGAAGTTGCAGTACTGGATGATGGCGATGATCACAGCACAGCACATGAACATGGTGAACTGAGAAGGTGGGGGGACTCCATTAAGTCATTATTGTCACCGTCAGTCCTGCCCAGCCACATCCAGCTCAAGCCAAAGTACCCACCTGTATAGAGAACTGGACCTGGCAGGTGACATGGGAGTAGATGGACAGGGCAGGCAAGGACACCAGCACCGCCCCAATCAGGTGGCGCGGGACCCAGCCAGAGATGGCGCGCAGCAGGCTATGAGTGCAGCCCAGAACCGTGTCCAGGCAGAAGGCCATGCTGGCAGGAGGGAGACATGGGGAATTCAGACATTTCCCATCAGGCATTGCAGCATACAAATAGGCTGTAGAAGGAGCAAGCTTCAGTAAACATAACGTGTACAAATGACAAGGAACAGCTCGAAAAACTAATAATCAGGGATTAGTACAAAATAATGCAAAACACAATGACTAACAGCTTCAGAAAAAATCCACATTTATCCGAATCCCTGTATGTAGCGAACAATCTCCCGAGAGCCGCCCCTCCCGGGGCCCTCACCGGATAGACAGCACCAGCGAGACAGCTTCCAGCAGGGCCGCCACCGCGGCCAAAATAAGGGCAGACGTGGGCACCGGAAGCCCAGAGAGCAGCGGGCGCAGGAAGCAGGCCAGCGTGAGTGCCAGGAACACGGCACAGGACAGCAGTACATCCAGGAAGGAGCTGAAGGTGGGGCTGGCAAAGGTGCGCACAGCAGCCTGGGTCTCCACCTGCACGGGGAGGAGCACAGGGCTGTCAGCCAGTCTGGGGCTGCTACAGGATTCCCTGTAGAGGGGAACTGCTGTTATATTGCTGATAAAGCTACTGCTTTGAAGCAAATCAGCACTGTACTAAACCTAATCAGTACTATGCTGTAGGTCAGGGGTCACCAACTTGGTGCCCGTGTGCACCAGGATGCCCCCAAGGATCACATGAGTCGCCCGCAGACCCGTTCTAAAAATAGCACAACTCACCAGTGAGCAGCTTCTAAAATGTAATTTTATCCTGTTGCTATTCTTCTTTAATCACATTTGCATTTATATAGATTTGAAAAATGACAGTATCTTTAAAAAAACATTTAAAACATGATTATTATACATGAAGTTTAGGAGGGCGTTTCAAACTGATAGCCCTTCGTATGGCTCAGTACCTGTGAAGTAGGTCTCAGTTTCAAAAAGCTGGTTGGTGACCCCTGCTGTAGGTAATCTACACTGTACTAAACCTAATCAGTATTATGCTATAGCTAATGTGCACTGTACTAAACTGAATCAGTACTATGCTCCCACTAAGCTGCATTGTACTAAACCTAATTAGTACTATGATGTAGCTAATCAAACTGAACTAAACCAAATCAGTATTATACTGTAGCTAACCTGCACGGTACTAAACTGAATCAGTATTATACTGTAGCCTGTACTAAAGCTAAGCCTGATCTGTACTGAAGCACCACTTCATACCATATAAAGCCATCACAGACATCAAGGTGCAGAACTATTTAAGCCACAAAAATTTATATACTTACAAGGATTATCAAAGCCTTGATAAATAGGATGTGTATTTCTTCCTAAATCAGTTGATTTATTAAACTACAACAGAACGTTTGGACAGCCCAAGGACATGACGACAAGGAGAATGTAGAGGAAACTTGTGGAGAACACACAAAGAGAGGATATGGTGAGAGCAAGGATGAATTTCAACTGAGAACCTGAACAGAACCAATAAAAGGTTTTAACGCAATGGTAGAAGAAAAGAAAACCTACCAACACCAAAACTCTCTTTACAAGGTCATAGAACTGATCGAACAAAAATTCACACACTTGTAATTTCTAATGAGACAGGCAGCAGGGGGCAGCAGAGAGCAAGACGAGTTATTGAACTGCCTGTCTGCCGCAGTCCAAGCCAGACCGTGCAGCACTTAGATTTCCCCATTTGCAGCTGCTATGCGCTACAGAGAACTACACTCTCCTGGTCAAGATGCAGAGTCTGGGGGAAATAAGAGGACATAGAGACAGGGGTCTGGAAGATGAGAGGTGGAATGTAGAAGAGCAGCATCAAACAGGATCCATACCCAAATGTGATAGGGGGGTCAAAACACGAAAAGAGCCCCCAAGGAACAGGAAGACACACGCAAACACACCTCCTCCTGATAGCTGGCCCTGTAGGCTGATTCCAGAGACTTCTCCAGGAAGTTGAGGCTCACCCTGTTGATGGGAGGCTTGAAGAAGTAGTCCTTCATCAGACTGCCAAGAGAGGGGGGGGGTGTCACAGAAAAATGGTGGTGGGGAGGGGGAAGCCAGACACCTTAAGTGAGCATAGAACCGCGTGGGCACTAGTGACAAACAGTTCCACAGCGTTCTCTGGCATCTGTCCACCACCATGTTACATCATGCAAGACAGAAAGCAGCTGGAGCCCAGTGAGGACCAGCTGTACCAGGAGAACCCAAACGGTACTGCGACAGCAAGCGCCCAGACCCTGCAGCCGGCACAGCGCCGCGACAAGCGCCGTCTGGCAAGACTTCCACACGCAGCGAGAGTGGCCGGCATTTCACATACCACCGTCCAAATATCTATTTCGCTAATTAAGACCAGCAGGGGGTTTATTAATGCGAAGCCTAATAGACACATTACACACCCTCATACTGTCGTCATGTTGCAGCCGTGAGGCGAGTTGTCGGGCCGCTCACCTGTCCTCCTTGATGACATCCACGAAGTGCGCATCGCTCCGCTCGCGGAAGTTCTTGGAGCGCAGCGGAATGAGAGCAGAGTGGTCCATCATGCCCACATCCACCGCCACACCGCCGCCGCCGCCCACGCAGCCGCTGGCCAGCTTCATCTCCTTCTCCTGCAGCATCTCACACAGCGACGTCTGGCTATTGGCCAGGGCCTGGCCTGCATGGGGGCTCAGAAGTCCGTTCAAGGCTTTGGGATTCCGGCCTGGGGGCGCCTGGGGGAAAACCGGCGGGGTTGAGGTGTGAGTCAGGTATTCTAACGGAGTCACAATGCAGCCACAAAGCACCTCCCCACCTGTAAAGGTGGGGTACTCGCCTTGCTGCTGTTGCCCTTGCGTTCGTCCTGGCAGCCATTCTGCACCGCACTTTCCTCCTGGACCCCATCGTCCCCAGGGATCAGCACCATGCTGCAGGAGACGCATGGAGTCTGCGGGCAGATGGACATGGGAGGCGGCACATGAAACCTAACCTGCTTGCACCCGGCACCTTCTCTTCTGGCCCGATGTAAGGACTCAGGTTTTCACAGCAGTGTTACTTCCTTCCCAGTCTCTGGGGGGGGGGGAGGAAGTAACCCTGCAGTGAAAACCCGATGCTGCGGGGGTCACTGGGGAAGAAGGCAGTTTCTCTGTGCTCCGTGTGTCGTCCTGTTAATTACCCCCAGCCCTGCCAGGTCACTCAGCCTCCTGCATCCACTTCATAATGAGTGCCCCTTCCCCCAGAAAAAAGGGGGAGTGAGTGCTGCTTGGTTGAAAGTAGCTAGGAGAAGGTTACCAGCATCTGCATCTCCAAGGGACGGGATCAAGGCCCACTAACCGGATCCACTCTGCCTGCAGCGGACCTGACTGAGGTCTGATCAAGTCAGAGAAAGCGGTGGCTTCAGATTGCTCCACAGAACCCACCTCACTCTTAGCAGGGGCGTCCGTACAAATGGAAGCACCAGCCGCAGCGTTTGCCATCGCGTCCGGGGTGTGGGCCCGAGGAGAGCGGCTTGAACCATCTGGGTCGCAGTCGGAAGCAGCGAGTGCGATCTGTGAGCAGCTGCACTGCGAGTCGGGCCGACGTCCTGAGATCAGGTAGGTCTTCATCCCTGGAGGTCGGAGTTAAACAGAAGCATGAGGTTCTGATCGGGTTGGCCCGAAAGGGTGTCTCTCCAATTTATCCCTGATTTATAATATATTTATCATTGACCATTTGCAGTCTGGTCAGTAAACGTAGGTTTGATTGGGCCGCATGCTATCCAACGAGCCACGTTCCAAAGACACATGCAAGACAGAATCACTGCCCCTCGCTTGTGAACAGCCAACTAACCCTGTGTCTCTGGATAATGCTGCGTGGTCATGGGGTCATTCTCACTGCCTCATTCTGCACTGGGACCAAGAGGCAGGCTCTCTGAAAACAGCACATCGCATCCGGAATAACGATTTTCACAGCAGTGAAGACCAGCCCCGGCATGCAGGAATGCCTCCAGGACCGACATCCCCCCCCATAAACTAACAAAATCTACAAGGTAACTCAAGGGGTGTCTACAGAACCAACCAGCATGCTGCCCAACAGTGACGGGCAGCAGGCAGGGCGCAGGCTGAGGAAAGGACCCGTGTGTCATTCAGAAGTAGGCAGCATTCCAGGCTCAGTTCTGCTGTACATATTTAATCAGAATTGCCCTGTGCTGATGCCTCCATTTGCTACACAGCATGAGAGCTCCAGCAGGAATTAAACTTCCCATAATCGGCAGGCTCCCTCCTCCTCTACCTCAGAAAGCCACACCACCATCTACTGGACTTATCCTGCTTTCTTTTGTAACAGCTGGAGTCCTAGTCAAGAAATTTCAGCATCCACTGGGAGCAATAGCAGGGACAGACTCAACTACAGTAAACTCCCCCTGCAGGCAGGGGTCTGCAAGAGCAGCTGTTCTTCATGTATGAATATCGACAGTACAGCACTATGAGATAAAGGTGTCAAGGTCAGCAGAGTGAATCTGATTAGATGTGTGGTGTGAGTCAGAAAAGAAAAAAATCCTGTTCAGCAGGATGTACACATACACAACGTCCCCTTTTCAAAGGGGTATGAAAAGTACCCCGTTTGTCTGATTGAATGTGGCCACTGGTTGTTGCACTCTGAAGAGACATAATTAAAGTTCATAAGTAGACAGCAGTAGTATGTAATTACGGCTGTCAAAATGGTCAAAAGCCCAATGAAACATACCATGACTCTATATAAAGATGATGACACGGGCAGTAATCTGAGCCCCACTTCATATCAGCTACCGTTAAACAGGTAAACACTTCATGGGACCCATACAAATCCACAGACATGGACTCATGGACGACCTACCCCAACACACTATATGAAGACACCCCTCCTCAGTGACAGGGGTCACCAACCACACTACAGTCTCTCCTACCAGGACAACCTACCAAACAAACACAAACATGTAGACAGACAGACAATGAGTTTCTTTTGAAAAAAGCCAGCTTGGTTGGGGGGGGGGGGCTTCCTGGTCACAGCTCTGACAGTTTCCACCCCCCTCGTCACCTCCCCATGAGCCTTTGCTCCTTACCGTACAAACACTGCAGGTTGTGGCAGCTAGGTAGGAATCAGTTAGGCGTGCCCCCCCTACATTCTTGGTACAGGTGAGAACAAGACAACCACCACAAACTCTGATAAGCCATAAAGCCCGGGCACACGCTGATGCGTGATGGATAATAACGGAAATCATGCTGCAAGCACATTTAACATGAAATGAAACATGAGACAGATGCAAAAATGCTTGTGTTGTAATACTATTTCAACAAAAGACTAAACAATCTGGCAGCGAGCCCCAATCACAGCCTCTGTTTTAAGAGGCTCTTAAGAGGGGCAGGCAAGAGCGAAGCCAACCGATTTTTAGCCTGACCAAATCAGATCAGTGCAACACAGAGGGTCTTGACCCAAAGAGGAAACACCACTAATGTCAGAATAAAAAACAAGAGGTTTAGAGGACCGAGAGCACAATCCACGCTCACGCCGCCGAAGGGGAAACGAACGGGTTACGCTCCCGGGCCGCGCGCACAGACGTGCCGCTATGCTACGGCCGCCTCTTACCACATAGTCAATAAAAAACAAAAACGAATGCCATTAAATCAAATCCAGATTTTAGAACATGTCTACATAACAAGCGTGAGCAGCAAGTACAACAGTTGCGGCGATGAGCGACTTTGCGATGACAGTGAGGCAGCGACGCCGACGTGGTCTGTGCCGGCCAACAGTCAACAGACGGTGACTGATTCATGGCCAATGGACTGTAACTGGGGAGGCCTAGAAGCGCAAAGTAAGGAGACTTACCAATGGTTTTTCGCTTAATAACAGCGGTTAATTACCAAAGCAGCTGCGACCCACTGTATTAACATGGCGGCCCCCTAACCCAAGACCCTGCCCACTCCCATCTGTATATACCAGAGTAGGAAATCAGCTCAAGCTGCCTGGAGGGGGGTCTGGAGGTAGAAGAGGGTGGCAGCTGGGGCGGGCAGGCCATGGTCACCCTGGGCCACCTCTTAGAACCACCCCTGGAGCAGCGACTCTCCTTCCTGCCATTTGAGAAAAGGAAGACAATTGCCAAGAAGACTGCAACACATCCATGATACCAAATACCAAAGCACCTGCTTGACAGTCACCTGCCCCAACACCCCCCCCCCCCCATCCCTCAAACCCACCCCAGCAGTATGCGACCCAGATACTGTCCACTCTTAACGCAGAGGCCACTCACAGCACAATAGAAGCTACCGTCTCCAAATATATGGAGAGGTGAGGGCGGGACTCATCGCGAACGGTGTGCACATACAGTGAACCAGGGCTGTGAGTGGCACTACAACACATTCAATGCCATTTAACAAGCGCAGTGAACAAGAGGGACAGGGACAAGGACAAGCCCCCCCCCCGTTAAACAGAAAGCAGCATGCAGTACGCACACACGCGCACCAAGGTGACATGTCCCGAGACATGTACCGCGTCCGACAGCGACGATCTCACACGAGCACCCGGGTGCTGTGGTACGTGCCACGGTGCTCCCGCAAAAAAAAGGTACAAGCAGCCAGGAACAGGTGGCGTGGTCTGCCGCCAGCTGGATCCTTTCCTGTCCCCCCCCCCCCCCCATCAGTGCCAATGTCCGGGCCGGTGTGGGGCCAATGAAGGTGAGAGCTGGCAGGGGGGTGCAAGGCAGCAGCTTATTAAAAAGGAAAAAAAGGTCTGAGTACCTGTGGCCCACTGAACAGCCATCTGAGCGAAAAAGCGGGCTGGGAGCTTAGCAGGCGGACAGGAGAACAAGCCCCAGGCCACAAACTGTCGTAAGCAGGAAGAAGAAAATCCGATGGGACCATCGGTCATCTAACTCCATAACATGCCAAAGCAATCTATCAAGTCACCATACAGCAGCCACGTACAATTTAAAATAGATCATGTCTAGCAAGACAAACATTTTTTTTTAAAAAAAACCTCACAGTCTACCTAACAGAGGGAACGGGGGATGCTGTCATGGATATTATATGCTTCCACCTTCTTTTCTCTATTGGTGTCGCACAAGACCAGCCAACTTCAACATTTAGTATCGGGATTATTGGGGATGACAGATAAGAACGGCACACTCACAAATCCCAAGTCCGCTGAAGGGAACCGCCACAGAGGACAGATATTTTTGACACGACTCCAAATGAGAAGCAACACTACCTCCATTTCACACCAGGACATTACATAAATGTGTGTTTTTATTAAGAGGTTTGGATCGGTTCAGCATAGCAAACTCCCCATTATAACCCCTGAACTGGGTGCTTCAATACTTCATAGAAATATGTCATCTGAATCTTTACCTCCTAGTAAGATTTATGTTTGAGAACATGTCTGTGAAGCTGGACAATATGATTCCACAAAGACTGCCATGACAAGTACCAAAAACATTGCACAGAGTTGCTTTACTAGGAGCCCCTAGACGTCTGGGAGTAGATTTCATCATTAAGTGCCTAACAGTTGGGCCGCCCATGTTACCTGGCGAGTCATAACTCAAAATATCTGCGTGGAGCAAACATGTGAGCTCATCACCCACTTGGTTAAAAGTGTGGGTCCGATACAGTGCCATTTAGACAGTGGGCATGAGTGGGAGACATCCCAAACTTTACCAATGAACACTGGTACTGGGACAGACGAATTCAATTCAAATAGAAAAACTTGCGCGTGCTGAGTAAGACCTGAAATTTTGGATCTAAATCGATATGTGCAAGGCCTCAATCACTGCATTGGCCCTAAAGAGCTGTGGTAGCTGTTGGGGTGACCTGCTGCTGGACACCTGTGTCAAGGTAAACTGTCAATCTGTCAAAGGCAAAAGTTTCTCAGGGGTCTCCAGAGACAGATGAGGGGGCCCAACAGGCCAGAAGAGTTACACTAAAGGTCGGCACAGAGGCAAAATCTTTAGCATGGGAGGAACTTAGAAAAGGAAAGACTATCAAGTGTCTTGGAGGATGTTACAAGAAAACCATCCAACACTTTATGGGGGAGACAGAAGCTTCCTTAGGCTGGGTCTAGCCAAAGTGAGGAAGTGATGACCAACTCTGATCAGTATCAAGGAAGGGCAAAAACACTCAGAAATCCATAACATATTGGATATGCCCCCTTATCAGGAGACAGTGCTGAAAATTTCTGGTGAATGAGGGAATCACTGCAGCTAGAGTTGTTATGGTGGTCAGAGACTTGCAAGTGTAGATGAAATCTGTCTGGACATGTTGAAAGCTTTGAATGCTGGAGTGACAAGGTTGATATGCCTCTTTGATGTTCCATGGAAGGAGGGTAAAGAATCTCTGGACTGGCAAACAAGCAAGGAGGGCCAGAGGGTATGTTGCAACTACAGGGAGAACACACTTCTCAGCCTGCCTGAGTAAGCCTAATGGCCAAACACGAGATTCACAAGGAACATGCAGATTTCCAGATTCCAGGCTTAGGTTTTCTCCATCACAGTTGTGTGAGGGAATATCACATTGACAGGGCGCCAGGGCTACTTCTACATGCTCGGCGGTCCTGGTATGAATTTAGTAAGAGTTGTGCCCACATACATGGCACAGAGTCAAAGTCGTTTAGAGTAGGTGTCAGCCCCTGGCAAGGGAGCATCTTGCTTATATTCTGTGATTTTGATGAACGTCACGGAACAGTCGTGGCTTGTAATGCAACCACTATGAGTGACACCCCACCTGTTTCCAAAAGTTGTTGTTCTTTTGACTTCTTGAGAACAGGAGCTCCTGCATGGGCTTGAGCAGTTCAGTTCTGAGTGTGAAGAGGTGGTAATGAGGATTAGCATCACTAAATCTTAGGGGCGCTCAGAAAAAAATAAGATTCTCCAGCTCACCTGAAAGCAACAGTCTGCCTAAAGTGAAGGCCTAAGTATATTAGCGTCTTGTTCATGACTCACGGTAAGAAACAAGAGATCAACAAGCAAATCAGTTCAGTGGCTGCAGTTTTCCAGGCAATGAGCAGGTCTGAGATGGTGAAGCAGGAGCCAAATCATCAGATGAGACTAAGTTTACCAATCAATACATGACCTACAGTCATATGCTGTGGGTAATGATCAAGGTGACAAGTGCAAGCAGCTAAAATGAGATTTCTAAGCAGGGTTGCCAGGCTCGGGTCTCTGTAACAGAATCAGAGAAGCATCAACCTTCGAATCGAGTGAGTCAGCTGAGATGCTCCGAGTAAGGATACGACCTGGTCTGTTCCCAAGAAAGCAGTCTTGGGCAAATCCCACTTGGCAGAGTCTCCAAGGCAGACTCAGGAGACAGCGGAGGGAGTAAATCTCCCAGATGGCTTGGAAATGCCTGAGGATCCCCAAGAACAAGGCTGTGGCCTTGGAAAGAGAGGTCTGGTATGACTGCCTCAGCATGCTGCCACTGTAACCCTCATCAAAAGAATCACTATCAAAATGATGATGAAAACTCAACGTGAAGTGCTAAAGAATTATAAGAATTTCAATCCCCAAAAATAAAGTTCATTACTTGCCAAAAACCATTTATAACAGCCCTTTCAGATCACTTGTGGGCACATGCCCCTCATGAGAAAGCAGATGACTAACCTCTTCCCAGCCATCTTTTTGCACCAGCCTAACTTAATACGTCTATATTTACATGTACTTTTGACTCACCTGGCCTTCCAAAATCTTCCTGAAACCCTCAGAGTTTGACTGTCCCAGATGTAAAAGATCAGACTTTTGCTACGAATGGCACGTCAAACTTTATGGTCAACACCACTGACATCCTGCAGATTTGCAGCCAAAATGGAAAGAATTCATCACCAGTCATCCTCAGGGTGCCATAGAGAGTGTGTTTACCAGAGCTCAGGGCCGTCTCTCCTCCAGTCCACTTCTAAGCCACATAGACTGTGCTCAGCTGACAGTTTTTGTGTTTAAGGGAGGTCCAAAAAGACGGGGAAAGTCGCCAAACCCTCAGGATGGTTCAACAACCTCCGTTTACATTCGTCTGAGGAGAACACGTGGGATATAGGTCACCTCTTGTGCATGTGTCACTAAATCGAAATACTGCACCCCCCCCCCTCCCCCCTCCCCTCGCTGCCCCTGGCAGGATCCAGATGTTCAGCGCTGCAGAAAGCACAAAACAGCACATTGTTTTCTCCCACCAGAAGTGGCAGACAGAGAACTGCCATTTCACTAAATGCTACCAACCACCCCCCCCAAAGCTCCTGCCACGTCTCAGGCGGACTCCAAGTTAGACCCCCCAGGCCTGTGCAGGCTTTGTGTGGGTGTTCACATGTGTGTCAATGCTGGCAGCCAACTTAAACACAGGCATCACCAGACGGCAGATCTGACATTTCCTTCTTAAGAGCCTATTTCAGCACAACGGGAAACCGTGATATTAACTATAAAACGTTAAATGGGGGGCACCTGGAAAGACAACAGGTCGCACCCACCACTTCAGGATTTGCATCACAGCAAAAGGTGGGGGAATGGCAACAACCAGACTGAGGGTCCTTCCCTCTGGGTATGATCACACAGCAACCTTGAAGCCTTCACATATAGTTACTCGAGGCTGAACCAAAGAGCACCCCTGCTGGTTAGCTGGTCCTCACACCGCACAAGTTCCTTAATACATGGTACCATGTTGTACTTGAGCAGGTGTGGCCTCCTTACCCCAGTGCTTCCAGCCGCGGCTGCCGGGGCCAGTTCTACGCCTTGATTCAGCTGCGCTGCCGCGCGACAACACAGAGAAGCAGTCATGAATCCATGGCGATGTTGACAGTTATTTTGAGCAGCCATGTCAGGCGATCGGCGTCCTGCGGCGTTCCTCCGACATTATTCGTACAGCTGTTTAGCACACAACTGGCCCACAGCACTGCCCCCAACAGGGTACACTGAAGGCACTCCTCCTAACACTTGGGAGGGGATGCCCTTCACTCCCGCACCTACAAATGCCATGATGTTTTTCTCGGAAGACTGCCGTCCCTATTTTGCCAGTCACCGGTTAATACCCCCAATGAATAAATCTAAGGGAAAATGTCATCTGTGTAGCGCCTCCCAGCCCAAAGACAGCCACAGCACAGGACAGGACATGGGCCTGGTCCGACAAGCCACGCCAAGGTCGGCACACTGGCACGACGACGGCTGTATCAACCCAAGAGGGCTTGTGAAAAGACCCACTGAGTCACTTCCTGCCAAGCAGTCACATTGTGTGTTCAGGAAATGACGTCACAATAAGGAATTTCAGAACATCTGCTGAGGTAGCTGCAAAAACTATACCCGCTTACCATATTTAAACATAAACAAATAAATAAATAAAAATTGATATATCCAACAGTCCCTTCCGGCAATTTCTACAAAGATATTTATATGAAGACACCATGTGACACCTCATCCATGTTTATGCCTGCACTGCTCTGCAATACTGCAATATAGGAAACAGAGGTCGGTGTAATCTAATCTCTTTGCCCAGGAAGTCAAGAGGACAGACAAACTCATTATTCCTAAGGAAAGATGGAGCCGAGAAACAGAGGTAGAAATTGAACGGAGATCACTCTCGTCAGCATCGTCCCACCACGCTGTTGGTGCAAAGCAGTGTTTCGCAATCTGGTCCTCGGGGACCTGCAGCAAGTCCACGTTTTTGCTCCTTCTGTGAGCTGGGAGGGAGCAAAAAATGTGAACTGTCTGGCAGAGAGCTGTGGGTCCCCGAGGATTGGGAAACACTGGCGTAAAAGGTCCTCTGCGAAAGTGCGAAGGCCCGCTAGACCAGGATCAGAACATCCTGCTGCCTCCCGGAGACTGGCTTGTACCAGACTCCAACCCCGAGGTTCACCAAACGACTCACACCCGAAGATTCTTTATTAACACTCCAAACACTGGTAAAATGATTTAGCTTGTGCGTCGTTTTAAAACACCCATGGCAGCTCATTCCAGTCTCTGCATAAGCATGTTCAGCGTAGGGCTGCAACAACTAATCAATAACATTGATAATAATTGGTAATAAAAATAGCTGAAAATGTATTTTGCCATTGACTAGTTGCAGTTTTGCTGTCTTAACTGCACATAATGACATCACCCCCTAGCTATGCTCACACTGCTGTGAAGCCTAGTGCATACTTCACTTTTCCGTTACGGTCCGCATATGGTTGTGCGTGGGGACTTTTGCATACATACTACATCTGTCTCTGGACATAGACAGTTGCAGTTTGCGGAAGCTTACAGCAATAATATTCCTCCACACAAAAACAGGCTGTGCACTGAAATATGTAAACAGTTTTATTTTTATTTTTTTTAAATCACCAAGATTTCAAAATGCCTAAATAATACTTTTGGAATTGTCAAAATACCATATCCACTTTGTCACTTTAAATAGACTCTCTACACTGAGCCAAAGTTTTAATTACAATTTTAACTTTAAATACACCACCTGGTGTTTATTTAAATAAAGACTTTGCATTTTTTCTTTAAACCCCATTTTTTGGCTCAGCTGACTAACTGGTTGATCACCTGACCACATAATTAATCGTTCACTAAAAAACTCCCAAGACCTATCGCTCTGCTTTCCTTTTCAGTTTTACGTCGAGCGCCTCCTTCCCTGACAGTGGAAAACGCACATAATTGAAACGCACGATTGCTGCAGGAGGGAAGGCGCCAAGGCACAAAAATCAGAAGGTTCACCTTGGGAAACCCTCCAGGGTCCCAGCGTATCAGAGCCCAGGCTGCCTGTGGCAATGCAGCCACACAGCGCCTCCATCTCCAGCATCACAGGACCCAGAAAGACGAAACGCCATGCACTGGGGTCTAGGGCTGCACGATATATCATCTCAGCATTGTCATCGCGATGTACACACGAGCAATAGTAACATCACACGTCCAGCTATGTGAAGTAGCACAAATTAAATTAAGCGGCGTGGACAACGCTTTTGCTAAACTAACAAATGTCACGCTGTTCTTATTCTTAAAACAATCCACAAAAGTCTGTCATGTAATTTAGGTTAATTTAAAAGCTTTTGGATACAAGGCCGACACGCAGCTTCGCGCTGGCAGCTAACATGTTGATCACAGAGCGAACCACCAATCACAAACATTCATTATACAAAAACATATAACATGTTGGATAAATAGATAGTTTATTGGTGTTCGTGGAAGTGTCCACTTCTTAACTGTATAAAGTAATATTATCTGTTATATAAATCAAGTGAGGTGAAACAAAAATTGTACGTTTTCAGTATCTGGCATGCCACTCACGATTTCA
>JAODKE010000050.1:11078040-11094034 GCA_026779605.1 Mormyrus hasselquistii | reverse complement strand
CCCCGCTGACCGCACCACACAAGTCCTCTCTCCTCCTCGCACCCGGCCCGTCCCTCCGCCCCGTCTCTCTCCTCCTCGCACGCGGCCCGCCCCTCCGCCCCGTCTCTCTCCTCCTCGCACTCGGCCCCTCCGCCCCGTCTCTCTCCTCCTCGCACTCGGCCCGTCCCCCCCTTCTCTCTCCTCCTCGCACTCGGCCCGTCCCCCCCTTCTCTCTCCTCCTTGCACTCGGCCCGTCCCCCCTTTCTCACTCCTCCTTGCCCTCATTCCGGCTCAGTCTCTCTCCTCATTTGCCCCTCTAGTCATGCATCTCCCTTAAATCCCTGTCCCTCATTTCAGTCACTCTCCCCTCATTCCCCCGTCAGCCTCTCCATTCCCTCCTTCCCTGCCCGTGCCTCACCCCCCAGTGTATCCTTCCTTCTAGTCCCTCTCTTCCTTCTCCTCATACCCTCCCTCCAGTCCTCCCTCCTCATTCTCTCTCTCCAGCCCTTCTATTCCCTTTCATTCATTCCCTCCAGTCCCCATCTTCACCCCCTACAGTCTCTCCCTCCTCATACCTTCCCCCCCATAGTCTCTCACTCTTAATACCCTCCCTACAGTCTCCCTCAGGCCTTCCATCCTCATTCACCTCATTCTCTCCCTTACTTCCCATCCTGCTTTTTCTTAAAATAAAAAGTGTTATGTCTTCCAATAGCTTCTACCTTAAAACGCAACTGATATAGTGAGACAAAAAAAAAAAAACGCTAGCTCACATGCCCAGGACACAGAGCACGCCTTAAGATGCATGTAGAACAATATCCAGTCAGCTACGTGGGCCAGACCAACCCTTCAGTTTCTAAAGACGCTGAGACTCTGAGTCTGCCCCAGCCTCCCCCAGTACACTCCCCAGTCAGCACCCAGCTGAAACGCAGTGCTGGTCTTTGAGTGCTGCAACACCCCCACCCCACCCCACGTCACGTCAGTATAACCTCTGTGCTGGAATCATTTTTCTTCCTGAAGGTCATCGGTGTCTGTATTATTAGCTTCCACAGCAAAGAGCATCGCCTGAATCACAAGCAGCCGCCAATGATTACATAAACCCAGTTCCACAGTTTGTAGAAATGGCTGTGGGGAGCCTTGGGGGGTGGGGGGGTGCCATTTGCGTTCTAAAATTTCCATTGGTTTTCAGCCGCTTCTAAACACCTACGCAGACAATAGCCAGAGTGTGCAGCCACAGAGCGAGACGGTCCGGGACGCACACCAGAGTTTCCACTCACACCGTGCTCTGGAGAGGGACGGGAGGGCCAAGCAGGACACTGGACAACTATTTGCTGGCGCTAAGCACCAGCGAAGGGTAAAAAGGCCCGTCTGGAGCCGAGGAATCGGGCCGCGAAGCACACGATCCGAAGCATCTTCGCCTACGGCTGCTGGCACGGCGTGTGAGGTCGGCCCCCACAGCCACACGACGACCCAAGAGAGCTGCCAGCTGTGTCCCGCAAGGTCACGCATCAGCCCAGAAATCCGGGGACAGAGAGCTCTCAGGCTGCACAGGACAAGCGATTCACTCTCACCTGGGCTATCTTGGTGTGTTTTTCTTAGTTGCTGTGAACATTCTCGGTTTGTAAAACGCACACATGCATGACAAATCAGCAAGAGCTTAACGGAAGAGTGGCCGCTAGCAGACGGACCAGAGGCCAGAGAGCAACCACAACATGGCCAATTCTGGAATGGGGGAATCCTCACACACAATGGCACAGGGAAGCCCAAGGACTATATCCACAAGGTGGGGGGGGGTTACAGAGAAAAAAGATAAACAGGTAATTATGATTGATCTCTGATCCCAGTAAAACTTGAGAATCAGGAGCGTGCTCTCACAGCTAATAATCACAATAAATAAACTTTCCTGTATAATTAGAGTTTGAAGGAAAAGGATAGCAAATGAGATATCCCCATTCCGAAATGGATTTGCATGTTTCCTGACTGTAAGACAATCTAATTATCCATCCAAGCAAACCATTTAAATCTTTCTGAATAAATAAAATCAGTCCTCCTTATAATGAATTGCTTTAGTAATTGCATTTACAACACAATATGGATCAAATGCCCCCATAAAATAAGGGGAAAAAAAAAAAAAACATCCAGTGCAGTAACGCGGGATTAACTATGTCATGTCAAACCCCTGTAACATTAAAACCCGATCACATCCTCCTCCAACAGCAGTTAAAGTTCAGTCCATCTCTTACAGACTTGGTGAGGTGAGAACCTGGCGTCAGTCTCCTTCCTGTGCCTTCTCGCCATCTTAAATCGTCCCAGCACCTGCCGACTTCTGCGTTATCCTGCGTTATCACCGCTGCTCTCGCAGCTCGCGGGTGACAGCTGCAGGGCAAGCCGGGGTAACAAGTGCCTACCTTGCGGCCAGGAGCCCCCCATGGGCCCGGCCAGGACGTCATCATGCACACGTTCTGAGCCTGAAATATAACAGCCTCCAGCCTGGAAGGGGAAACAGCAGGAAACTGACCCAGTTTCCACCATTTTAAAACTGGAACAAAGAAGACTGCAGTCGGACAGAGACACAGCAGGTGTCCATCTTCTCGATAGGGGGCTGCGTCAGAGAGGGCGAGGATGACGTCCTGCATCCCGACCAATCCAGTCGGTCCCCCAACCAACTGATCACCGTCCTGCATCCCGACCCATCCAGCCGGTCCCGCAACCAACCGGTGTCCTGCGTCCCGACCCACTGTTTTTTTTTGACAGAGCCTGAATGTACTGACCATCACTCTGTAACAACACCCAGCAACAACTATTAAAAATCTACCAGCTGAACATTCACCTAAATACTGGCAGAATTGTTTTTAAAAAAAAATATTCCTAGCCCCAGTGTCTGATGGGATTGGGATCCACATGATAAAGCCCAACTGGCCTGGATCACACCACGGACACGTACGCTATGAGCTCACTAGGACACTGGTATTGAACCTTTCCTTTACTGGACAGTCCAGCATCTTGGCCAATAGGGAATGGAGAGGGCAGTGCATAAATGACCGTAAGCATGGTCATCGGCGCGCGAGGTGTCGGATTTGGCAGGCGCCGTGCTGGAACAGAGAGGTCAGGCCTTGTTACCCCGTCCTTGACGGTAACATGAGTCACCGACGACAGCACTGAGAATGGATCAATGTCTACATCAAGGACACACGGTGAGGACTTGACAACCCCATTGCACCCAAAGCCATGATGTCCCAATGCCCCTTGTGGATGAGGGGGTATTCTGTCCGCGGTGGACATAGAAGAATGAAAAGGACTGCGTTATCTTGCGTACGGAAAACAGCTCTCTGAATCCAGTGACAGCCACCTCCAGTAGAGCCTCTGTGGCAGCTGGGAGGGGTGAGGTTGGCACCAGGGGAGCCTAGGAAGAGTCACGTCACCTACTACTGCTGAGTGAGTGTATAAGTGAAAGTTAACACCACCCCCTGCAAGTTTACATTATTCACTGGGATGAGTTCAGGGAAAGAATCAGCAGAGGAATCATGAAAACAGAAGGGAGCAGCCATTTACATACTGCTCATCTAAATGGGGGTGGTCAGACCGACTACAACCAACTTCCATAAAGCCCCACATCCCATAATCACCTCTGCACCTGCTATTCAATGGAAGAGAATGCCTGGGTTCAGCAGCTGTTCTTCACCTCAAAATGAGTCACCTTATTATTAAAGTACAAAACTTAACCTGTAGCCAATAAGATTAATGTACAGCCCTGATTGATTAGTCCAAGCAACATCACTTCCTGTATAGCCAAACTACAGTCGATCTCCCCACCCATCAAACTCTCAATATACCCCTACCTACCCCACCGGCTGCCCAGAACCCTTACCTTTGAGCTGGTCTGTGACCACGCTGTGGCCAACACGATCCGTCACCCGGCCCTCCTCACACTGATAGCGGTCATCCAGGAACCGGGCAGTGGCCTCGGAGATGTGCACCTTCCCAGCCACACCCAGTTGCTCCATGAGGTTGGCCAGGTTGACGTCGTTGGACCAGACGTCGAACTTGAAGCGCTTCATCCCAAGGATGCCGCAGAGGACGGTGCCCGTGTGGACACCCACCCGCATATCTACCATCTCACGTGTCTCCCGGCAGAACTGCTCAATGGCCTGGATCATGCCCAGGCCCATCTCGATGCAGCAGTAAGCGTGGTCAGGCCGTGGCTCAGGACAGCCGGCCACACAGTAGTAGCAGTCGCCCAGCGTGCTGATCTTCTCACAGCAGGTTACCTCGCAGAGGCGGTCGAAGCGGCCGAACAGGTCATTGAGGAGGCCCACGAGGGCATGGGCGGACTTGTTGGCGCTCATGCGGGTGAAGCCCACGATGTCGGCGAACAGGATGCTGACGGGATCCATGCGGCGCATGTTGAAGGGCCGAAAGATGATCTGACCCCGAGGGATGGAGGTCTTCTTGCGCTTGCCACCCTTAGGGCTGGCAGAGGCAGCAGCGGCCATGGCAGTGGAATAGCGCTTGACTGAGTTCTCGCCCTCGTCGTCACCCTGCTTCATGAGCTCGTCAGCCACACGCCACGGCATCACAGAGTGGATCATGCGCTCCTTGAGTGCTTTCTCCACCTCCAGGTCTTTGCCATGCATGATGGCCTGTCCCACCTTGAGGAAGGTGCTGCGTGAACGGACCTCAGACATGATGAAGAGGTGCACGCCGATGGCGTGTGCACACAAATGCAGTAGCGCCTTGGCTGGCACCAGCCAGCGCAAGGTGGCCCAGTCCGAATCGGAGAGGTCCAGAAAAGAAGCACTATCCCTCTGGACCAGGTGCACCCACCCCAATGCCTCGAACAGCACGGAGTAGACCAGCCCCAGCAGCACACAAGCATACAGGCGAATGTGGAGCACACTATAGAGGAGGAGCAGCACCTCCATGCACAGGGAGAAGGTGCCCACAGGGGAAACACAGGGGGTTAAGGAGCTGCCTTCAGAGGGGGTCTCGGTCGTGCTGAGGTTCCCACTCCAAAGGACCCCGCTGCCCTCATCTGGAGGGCTCCTCTCGATGTCCTCAAAGCTAGCCACTTGCATCTGCGACGCCAGCGTGAGGGCAAAGGCCACGGCGATGAGCAGCAGTGAGGCCTGCCTATAGCTGCGGGCGTACAGGTGGGTGAACGTGAAGAGAAAGAGGAGCAGGCAAATCAGCAGGAAGGCGGCCGTGGGCACAAGGAAGGCGCTCAGGCTGCAGTGGGCAGAATTGGCGCCGAAGTAGGTGCCCCAAAGGAGACTGGCGACAGCCAAATATGACAGCACATAGCGGAAGCGCCTCTGTGTCTGTGGGAAACACCTCTCCTGGCACGCTTCCTCCAGGATGGGCGAGTCAAAGCCGGGGTCCCCGAACTGCCCGTTGGACCTCTCAAAAAGCTGCGGCATTCTTCTGCGACCACGGTGCCCTTTGACTACGACCCTCCGCACACCTGACTCCCCCGAGCTACAACTGGATGAGATGCTGTACTTGCAGTGCTTAGATCCCCCTGCTCCTCCACCGCCAGTGCTGGTGGCCCCTACATTGTGCTGTTGCTGCAGCTGCTGTTTGTGTGCCTTGCTGCTGTTGATCCGCACGGATGCCACGCCGTCCCCACTGGAATCGCAGCTGACCTCCGTGCTGTGCAGGAGCAGCTGGGGCGAGGCCATGTTGCTGTATGTGAGGGGACAGAATAAGGCAATAGAGTTATCCGGAGTGGAGACCGGTTTTGAGGTGAAAAATTTCCCCACAGTGCTGTGGTTCCACGATGAGACAAGTACTAACGTAGCAGAAAACGACAAGGGAATCACCCGGGAGGGGGGCCGCTGTGTAAGCGGCTCTTCCACTTGAAGAGCGTCCCAGAGGTTTCAGTAGTTCATTACTTCTCCTCCAATGACGTCAACATCCACATTCCTCCACCTTCCTCTGCTGTGAAGCGCCGCGGCCACTCAATGGCAGTAAGCTCCGCGGTCGGGGCTGCGCTAAAGGTCTCACTCCGCAGAGCCGGCAGCCAGCCCACCGTGGACGACGGGCGGTCCGTTCATCCTTCCGCGGCAAAAATCAGACAGCGAAGGCGGTTAGTGGAGCTCCGCCGAGACACTGGTGCCCGTGGCAGCTCTGCCGGCGGGATCCGGCACGCAAGCCGCCGCCTCCCCCGCGCCTCGCACGCTTCACCTTTTCCAGCTCACTGACATCGAAATCCCACAGCAAACCACATCCACGTCTCATATTTCTCCGACTCCCCGAATATCACTCAGTGTTTATTTTAGTCCAAATGCCCCGTCCCTTCCTAATTATTTTCACTTCCAAAAAAGACAGTAAAAAAAGATAAAATATCCGTTCGCAAAGTTACCAGGGACGCAAAGTTGCCAAGTTCACATGCATTTATACGCTTCCATTGACACCCGACGCCCTTTGCCGGGAAGGACCTGCACGAAATAGCTCCGGAGAAGATAACGCGTCGTTTTTCCCTTTTCCCGGACGCCGTCTGAACTGAGCACGGACCATTCGCATCTTAATAAATTAAACCTCTGCCTGCACAGTTTTCATACCAATGCAACTTTCCCGGCTCGCCCTTTAAGCGACAGACTAGAGCTTTATGCGCAGTTGGATGTAAGTGAGGAGCAACAATTCGTTATTGCTGTGTTAATATATAAAGGCTGATATGTGAAATAGGCAGCCGGAGCCCGTTAGGCTAAACGCACATGCCCCCCCGCCGCTACAGAGAGGGCCTATTCGGAAGTATTCCCATGGCAAGAGCCCCGTCCTTTCCTGAGCTCCCTCTCCGGATCTCTGTCGGCTGGTATCCCAAGTTCATGCAGTGCACGGTTAGATGAAACCTTGCAATCCGAAGACGACAACGTGTTAAATATAATTAGGGTGACAGCTCCGAAAATAGCATTAAAAATATCGGCGGTATCCCTATATTTGTATCCCACGCGCCCAAATCTTGGAAATAATCAGCTATAATTAGCCCGCTAACTGGTATAGTTGAAAATGCTCATTACTATGAAAAATAATCGCCATTATAATTCGATATTAATGTATAAATTCTATTACCAGGCGGCTCCAGTATTTCTGCTGCTATCAAGATATGTTTGTTTCAAGATAGTCCCACAAAAGGCTCTGAAAAAATTAACATCAAACTTCAATACTACGTATGCATAAAAACGTGGAGAAGAAATATCGGCTCCCGCAAGAATTCCCTTGATTCCGACGTGCGGCTTTAAAGTTTTCCCAGGCCACGATCCCACTCTCCAAACAGCAAACGCATGGAAAGATAAGGCTTAATTGCAAGCCCTCCCCTGCCCCCCAGTCTCCCTCCGCTCTTGAACTCCAACAGGAAAGTGCACCGTCGGTCCTGCGTCTCGAGCCAGAGCGCACCGACTGGTCACGAGAACGATCTTCACGTTTAGAAATCCCTCCGTTCCGAGCAGGTCTGCTCCAAGCTTCTGTGCATGATCGGGCACCGTATCAGGACTGCGCCGGGCTCTTTTCCTTATCGATTACCTTCTGCCCCGTTTCTCGGCCGTGCCCATGTCACTCTGTCCGGGGAACGCTGCCTCGGAACGGTAGCTTCATCTACCCGAAGGGGGACGACGGAGCCACGGCTGCCACCATCTTCTAGGAGATTTCTCAATATGCAGCCCAGCGGCGGATCTCGTGTGTGCGAGCAGAGAGAGCAGCTACAGTAATGCAATAGAGGGGAGGGGGCGAGATGGGGATACGTGCACGCACTTGGGAGAGAAAGTGGAGGGTGGCGAGCACGCATTCAAATGGAGGTGGGGTGTCAACTTTTTTTCCCTCCTTACTGAACCGCAATGAATGCGTCCGAGCGCGTCCCCACCCTTCTGCTTTCTATACTAATTTTTATTTTCGCTGCTTCAACAGGGTCTCACACACGGAGAAGTAGGTTGGCGAGGAAACCTCGACGGTGCACTTTTCATAGTAATGTGCCTTAATCGTATATTAAATGTACATTGTATATGACTCGTATATGTATATATACCCATGTGGTGTCCGTTTTGGACGAAAAGAGAGTCGCAGATATTTCCTATTATGTCTAAGTGGTTGCTCTGGCGTCAGTGGAAGCGAAACCGTTTCCATGAAAAGGGCAGCCAGCTCTTTGACGCAGCATACTCCGGGAAACGCACATTCGTGAGTGAATCTCATCGACCTCCACCAGGAAAAAAAATGCCCACCAGGAATACAGTGTGCCTGCCGAGAAGCGGCTGGTCCCGTGTCAAACCTACCAACTGCACTTGGAGACCAACTGTTTTCAATGAAATGAGTCATATTTATGGATAGACATAGATTTCAGAAAATTAGAAAAAAAAAACAAGATCTATGTGCAGGTTATGTAGTCAGCCTTAACCGTAAACTGTTAAATTTTGTGTGTGTTCTTTCTTAGGAAATAAAAATCGAACTTTAAATTTGAACCAAAACCCATAAATGAAAACAAAACTGCCATCGGATCCTCCTAAAAGAGGCCGTGAGCCACATGCAGGCTGCCAAGCCTCACTCCTCGTGCTTGTGCAGGCACCTTCCGGTCTAGGAATGGCTGTATGACTGTGCAGCAGTGCTGGCTCATAATCTGCACCCTGCAAAGCATCTGGCACAGTGGCTGTACTTCTGTGATAGTCGTCGGGGTCTGCAGTATCTCCTCCAACAGAGCCCACCTTCTGAGGTTTCTTCTCACGAAGACAGAAGCCCATTTCCCCCGCCCTGTCTCAGCTGGTCCCGTTTCCGCGATCCAACGGGGATCCGAGGTCGGCATGAGGACACAAGCAAGAAAGTAGGTCTACGGAATTCCAGTCTTGTCACGGTTTTTAGATGGAGAATACACACTCGTTTCGCTCGTTTTTGTTCATTTGCTGTAAGGCAAATGTTCTTATCAGTTGCAACAACGGCCTCTATAAATAAAATATTGAACGGATAGACTAGTGGGTTATTTAGTGAGGAAAGGGCACAAAACGTGAAATTCAGGGAGTTTTACAGAAAGAACATGGCAGTTTATCTCTGACGGGACGTCTGGCAGTGGGAAGCAGTCTGGGACACAGTTCCATACCGTTACCTCCTCCATCTGTCCATTTCCATGACAGCTTATCCCAATGATAAGCCTATCCTACAATGAGCTGCAAGCCTGGATCAGGAAATATGGTAAAGCCTACTGAGGATGGTACACCTGTATATTGTATTGCACTTACACATAATCACACGCAATGGGCAATTTACATGCACCATTTCACCAAAACTGCAAATGAGCGCAAGTTCATGCAAACATGGAGAGGCTGTGCGCACTATGTACAGAGGCTTGACCTGAACATACAGCCATGAAGGTGTGAGGTCATCATGCTGTCTGACTGTATATCTGTGTTTGGAATATCGGTAGACGTTTGGGATGGTGTGTTTCAGGTCTGGAGCCCGGGGACAGCATGTGAAAGCTCCAGTGCAGATCAGCCGGAGGGGATGCATGTTTACGTAGATGGTGGTGTGTGTGTGTGTGTGTGGGGGGTGTCCGGCCAGTGGTGACAGGGAAGCGGAGACCTCACTGGGTGCCCAGGGTTTACGATCCTCGCTATCCAATGAAAAGCACGTATGTCCAAAAATCCATTCTTTCAGGAGCATGCAAAAACTGTTTGGTTTCCACAAAAACTACTTTACAAAATAAACCTAAAATGACACGAGACACCCAAAGCGCCAGAAATAGAAACCCTGGTGCAGCCATTAGCCAACAGTTTAATGTTTTAAAGGGACTTGTGTGGATTGTTGTCAGCCGAGGCAGACTGGCATGGCTTCCATGTTACGCATTCCAGTGGCGCACGGTCAGTGTGAGTCTCATCTCCCTCATCACTATATTAGAAGAACTCGGCTGGTTATTAGCCTGTAGTCTAAACGTTTGGACATGATCAGCGCCCTCTTGTACTGTACATTTGCCATCACAGGAAGCTCCCCTAATAAGACAGAGAGATGACTTCATAAAGTGTCTTTTTTTTCGGGCAATTATTTTCAAACGGACAGGTGAAAGGGTGTATTGCATCTATAGTAAAAAGCCCCAATCGGCAAAAGTGGACATAAGCAGTTTTCATCAGACAGTGACGATTTATTGTATTTTTGTGTGGCTAGTAGATTTGTATTATGACTATTTTGGCCCTATATGCAAATTAAGAATAATCTTAATTTATATAGCACTTCATATATGGAATGCAGATGCAAGTGCTTCACATATGAGAGGAAAACACCAATAAATACAGAAGATCATTTGTTTCTGTTCACATAGACGCTGTCGGAAGGAGATGATGTCATCAGGCATCAGCCGGTTTAATGATGATGTCACTGACTTGTATGTTACTTCTTTGAGAATCATGGAAGCCTCAAAAGAGGAGGAGCCTGTGGGGATGGGGATGTGTAGGAAGACCAGAGATCCAGGAAGCAGGTTTATGATTGGCCAGTCTGAATCCTGGACAGGCGGGGCCACTCTGTACAAGAGAGAGGCTTTGCATGAAATGCTTCAGGGATATTAATGAGTTAGATTGCAGAGTCAGCATGGACAGGGACACCAGCAGTTGTAATGTAATACATTTGTTTTTAGTACTTTGCCGTGTACAAATACACAGAGAAACACAATCACATCACATTCAGTCACAAATCTTTATTATTGATAACCTTGCCTCATCAAGTTTAATTCAAGACACTTTTAAACTGAAAAAACTGTTAATTATCATTGCACACTGAACAGCTCTTTCTTAATGTAAGGCCATAATATTACTATTTACCTACTGCGATATATATATGCTTTTGTTTCTTGTGGAGAGCACCCATGTATCTCAAAATAATTTGCATGCAGGCTTGTTTTTCTGTGTCTCTGAATACTAATTTCACTTAGCTATGTATATGCTTATCTACTTTGCAAACTGAAGGGAATCTGTATTATTGAATGACTTTAAGGCATTAAGAATAGCAATACTTTTCTCGCAAGCATACCATTAGACGACAAAGCTTAGAGTACCTATATACACGTGTGACCTGAGTGACGGAAACTCGCTAGCCCTTAACGAGGGTTTCCGTTTGGACAGTGTAGGAAAATAGTGTTCCCTCTGGTGGACAATAACTGTAACTACAACAGAAGAAAATGCCAGTCTTGTCTCTAACTAGCCAGACTTGACTTCCTTTTGAAGATTCAGGGAATCTAGAAAACTGTACTTGCCGCATTTGTTCTATTGGGGCCACTATACCTTTTGTAAGGTGTAGGATGTTTCACCAAATTCCCTTATTTAAACATTCCTGTGTACAGTATTGATTTTGCCTTTTTAGCTTCCAGGTACATGATTAATACCCCACAATGCATTGCAACGCAACTGCATTCTTAATAAGTTTTAATTCTTGACTTCATACAAAGAAACTTTATAATTGGAGTGTACCACTTTGACTGAGATGCTAAGGCAAGGGCCTCTCTGTTCCGCTCCATCAGTCTGGTTTTCTGTCTTCTGTGCGTTTTACCATAGAAAGTGGTCGCTTGACCCTGACTGGTGGGGTCCCATTAGACTTAACCACCGTAATTCTGTCGCACATTAGTAACACGCATCCCCGGCCACTTTGGCGTCACTGGTATCCTGTCGCTACTCTATCCACGCGTCACATTTAATGCTGGTCTCCGATTCTTAAAATAGACACAGCTCCCCCACCCCCCCCCCCCAACCTGAGAATGTTATGTACATCTGACCCTGGCTTTGATGACAAAGCGGGACGCGAATGTCTCGGTGCTCCCTGCATGACCCCTGACCTTTACCCCAGACTCAATGGGCGGATTACAGACTGCGCTGCTTAGACGAAAGCTGAACACAGACCATAGTGGGATCCTCTCCATGTGGTCTGTAACGGCAGGGATTAACGGTCGTGCCTCTAGCTGACTCACTGGCCGTTCCCACAAGAGGTCGACGGACATGGAATAATAGTGACTAAAGAAATGGGAGGTAACATATAGGTCTTTAATATCACTGGACATGCAGTGTTCAGCGTTTACTTACAAAGGGCTAAAACTAAGGCAGATAGCAAATTAGCATTGACGGCTACACAGCTGTATTTTAAGGTAATCTGTGAAAATGACACTGACAGATTCAGACACTTAAAAAATATAACAATAAAAACAATAATAAATTAGCTTGTGTTCGGTTGCTGGTCATTTTCCACCACATCTACAGCTTAAAAAAAAATTAAAGTTTAATCAAATGTAATACAAACTTGCAAACACAACTGGCAAACTCCTGTTTCCAATTAACCCACTTTATTCACATACAAGGGAGTTGGCACCGGCTGCTAAAGTCAGGGCTTTCTCAGGACTTTTTATTTTATTTTTTTACAATTTTTTTTTCAGAATTTCAATTGTTTCTTGATCACATTTTTTCCCAGACCGCAGACAGTTTTTTTTTTTTTCCGCTGTTATGCAGGGAAGAGAGGAGAGGAGGACACAAGCTCTCAGCACATTCTCTGCGACTCCTAACTTCCAATCTCACAAACACCTGTGGCTTTTAACGCCTGTTTATCCCGCCCCCTCAGCTCTGCCTTCCCCTCCACGCCAAACTCCCACCCTTCAGTCTTCCAAAAGAAAAATTAAACATCAAGCAGAAAAAAAAACATCTTTTCCCTCTGTAGACAACATGGACCACCAGGGGGCGCCGCATTCAGACAGCGCTACCATTTATACAACTCTCATCTTTCCTCCTCTTTCTCCTCCTTTTCTTCTACCTCCTCCCCTCCCTCGTTCTCCCCTGACATTCCCTCAGTGTCGCCGGTAGCGATTCTTGGGCTTCTCTCCACAGCCGGTGGCCTCACAGGAGGAGAGGGTGGGGTTTTTCCCCGAGGAGATGCTGCTGAGCAGGCCGGGCAGCTCATTGGTGATGGCCCTCTCGATCTTATCCAGCAGACAGCCGCCCATGTAGGAGCACTGGGACGAGAGCTGCTTGAAGCTGCTCACAGGGTTGATGCCGAAAAAGTCGCGATAGGCATCACGGTTTGGCAGGTCAAACTTACTGACGTTGGTCTTGGCCAAGATGGACTTGAAGATGTAGAACTTGTCGGGATCGTCCACAATCTCCTGGAAGACCAGTTCTGGATCACTGAAGAAGCTCATCTTGTCCTTGAAGGTCTGCACATAGCGGTCCACCAGCAGGCCATGGATACGCACACGGATGCCATGCTGCCGGATGAATGCGATCTTGTTCTCTAGTCGGTTCTCAATCACCTGGTTGAGGTCCTCCAGCAGGGAGATCTCCTCGCGCTTGAAAAGCTCGCGGCTGGTGTCCGGGGCATAATCATAAGGCCAGAAAGAGCTGACGTAGACACGAGGGGGCTCTGTCACATTGATGAGCGGCGCCAAGCTCCAGAAGAGGGCGCCATAGACTCGCATGAGGTCCTGCGTGGCCAGGCTGTCGGCTTTGTTGAGGATGATGCGAATCTGGGACTCCCGGCCCTTGAGTTGCCGAAACAGCATCTCCAGTTCCATGCCTACATCCAGCTTGGTCGGGTCAAACACCACAAAGATCAGGTCTGCGCGGTCAATGAACCACTGGCATACGTCATTGAAGGGGTAGCCTGAAGATGAAGATGAAGATGAAAAGAAATTTCATTGCGGGATACAGTGGGCAAAATTTATTCCAGGAGAGCGGCATGGTGGGATTAGCCCTCCATTCTTCTCTACGCATTACTGAAAAAGCGAAACCGAAGTTTTTAAAGTGGCTTGCGAAGTTTTCAGGTTTATTTTGATTATTCCATGGCTTTACGGTTGGAAATGGATCTTGAACCTACTGAGATTCACACCGCCGACCTTTTCGTAAACGCTGATCACTTGGGGTCTCACCTCTCTCTTGCTGCTTGCGGTTCTCGATGATGCCGGGTGTGTCGACGAAGGTGACTCTCTCCAGGAGCTTGTGCGGCATCTCAATGCCAACCAGCTTCTCCAGGAAGTTCTGACCAAATTTCTCCAGCGGCGAGAAGGAGCGGGAGCTGTCCGCAGCCATCACGATGCCCTCGATGGAGCGGATCTTCTCACCGTGCATGATGACTGTAAACTCCGAAGTAGTGGGTTCAGCACCTGACGGAGAGGCAGGGGAGAGGTGAAGGCGTGACGGCGCATCTCTACATGTAATCTTTCTGTGGCATGAATTTGCGTATTTACCCATGTGGAGTTGGCAGCTAAGGGTCAGTAGGGGCGCATAAGTGTGATGAGATGTCAAGTAAAACATAGTTTGTGGTTTTTTATATTATACACCTATCAGATAAGAATGGGCAGGTGTGATTACCAATGTGGATTTGCTTGGCGAAATAGTCAGGCTGTATCTATTTAGTCGGTCGTTGTCGGTGCATACCTGTGTAGAGCTGGTAAGGTGTGTCCTGCAGGCCTAGTAGATAGTTGATCATGGAGGACTTGCCCACACTCCAGGGACCCAGGAAGAGCACCATGGGCTTGGACATGATCTCTCCATCTGCAGAGAAGAAAGGAAGACTGGGAGATGCCGTCAAAACAGAAACAGTGACAAGTTTTTTCACGTCGCATTCAAATACGGTATTGAGTTATGTATGTCTATGCTGTTCCCTCCCCCTCACCTTTTGGGATTGGGTAAGATTTATAGAAGAACCCTCCCCCCCCCCCCCCCACACCCCCGCATAAGCAAGCGATGGCTTTTCAGTTCTGTACTGTGAAGCACATTGCATTTACACATAGACTGAGCTGAGCAGTGGGACTCGATCAGTGCAGGCGATGGCGTTCGGACGGTTCACACGGAAAAAGCGTTATGACGAGCAGGTACATGACACATACACACGCGCACAAACTCAGAGGGTAAAGCGAAAACCAGCCTTCACACGCAACATGGACTTTTAAGCAGCCCTACAGCACAAGCTGAGCCGAGTGGCGCAAGAGGAAGTGCAGTGTGATTGGCTGTGACTTGAAAGAGGAAGTGCAGTGTGATTGGCTGTGACTTGAAAGAGGAAATAGTGTGATTGGCTGTGACGCTAAAGAGGGAACAATGTGATTGGAAGAAACGAGGCAGAAGATGTGCCATTCGGGAAGCGCCTGAGTGAATGGCGAGGAGTCAGCAGGTAAAGCGTAAAGGAAGTCTTTGTTTCTATGGTGACCAGGCAGTTTCCTCTGTCCTTCGACATGCGTTCGCCTGCAGACCCCATCCTCCCACTCGAGGGCCACCTGTATCGCCCACCCCCATGGCGTGCCCTTTGACCCCGTCCACAGGTGATGTCAGACACGTGCTTCGCAATACGGCTCAGGAACCACTTCAGCTCATCTTGTCTCTCTTGTTCCTCACATATAAGTGGAATCACACTGAATCAAGATAATTGACTTGTTAGAATATTAATATATACAGGATTCGTAATATAAATCAGATGGATACGTTTTCACCAAAGTTTCCCATTTAGTCTGTGGAATTAAAAAATTATTCCCTTTTTTAACATTAAATAATTATTTGGAAACCTCCACTCAGCTGTTTGTACTCGATGAAACGTAAATAAAACATACTATGCCCCCTTTCAGTGGATTAACAGTTCGGCTGGTTTTATCAGTGCACTGAGAATTTACTGTCTGATTTGTTGTTGGGTTACTACAAACTAGCGGAATGTACCTCGACTTAACAGGCACATTTTTATTAAGTGAATGTGTGTGAAACGCAATTGAAGTGTTTGTGGTATGTCTCTTTGGGTGTGGCTTTTGTGGGGTATTGATTCCTACCAAGTAGGAATAGTTTGCTTTATAATACAGGCACACAATAGATTCTGAATAATCAATGAAGGGTCTGCCTGCATCGTCAGTGACGACATGCTGTGTGATGGGTTTGGTCATTTAGTATTGGACAGGCCAGGCCATACGGAATGCGAGAGGACGCCCCCCCCCCCAGGACATATACGGGGTGTCAAGGTGTGGTAGGGGGGCTGTACCCACCTGTCGCTGACGCCCCCAAGGTTCGTCCAGGGTAGGCTGTTAGATGGAGTGTGGGGGAGG
>JAODKE010000050.1:11061062-11073074 GCA_026779605.1 Mormyrus hasselquistii | reverse complement strand
CCACCCCCCACCCCCACAGCTACTCGCGGCCAATTATAACCCCCCAGGGGACTTAGCAGCCTATTAGAGCTGTCCTTGGACACCCAGCCCCTCTGCGACCTCCACAGCCACCCTGTACTCCCTGCGGCCCCCAGTTCCTGTTCGACAGCAAGGCCATGGATTAGGCTATTTATAGGGGCAGTCAGAGGATGGATGTGATTCACACCTCGGGGCACCAGGGCTGTGGAGCGTTTGGGCTGCCCTCTGGCCACACAAAAGCACTAATAAAATCATCCCCGTCCGCCTGTCCGGATTCCAGCAGGCCAGCGCTGACGGCTCACTTATGCGGGCGATGCCCCGGAGAGCATCATGGGAGCACATGGCACAGGGGAGCGTCTCCACACAGATATCAGCACCCCCCCCCCCAGTACGTCGTGCACATGCAGGCACACAAAAAACCCACCAGCCCAAAATGGAAGCCATATGGGCCAATAGTCACTAAACAGCCAGACAATCCCATCAGAATAAACGCAATACAGTAATCAGTGTTTTACTGTTAAAAATACAGTGTATCTATAAAGTGTCTTGGAATTTCGGATTCCATTATTAATTTTGTAACCAGTATAATACTGTAAATATTCTGAAATGTCCACACATATAAAATCACCCGAAAAAGAAACAGACTAAAATTACATTGTTGCTGGTCCTGGGATGAGATTACGCTGACAAAAGACTGCTGCCAATAGAGAACATACAGCTGCAAATACTTTATAAAGGAGATTGCTGAAATGACACTACTGAGATTCCATTTATAATGGAAATGACAGCACTTCTATAACTAAGATTACACTATTGCAGTTAGTCTTTCTAATGATGATTTCACCACTGAGACACTCTAGGCAATCGAGGGATTACACTACTGAAACTTCTCATTCAAACAGAAATGCTATGGCTGAAATGTCTCCTGAAATACTTCTTTCTCCATTCACACTCATCCCCGAGGTGTAAGTCCAAGCCAGTGGCGGTAGAAAGGCGACTGGGATAATGACGCTTATTTTTTAGAAAGACCTTTCAGCAGAGGACAGTGAATGAAGGCTGAGGCTGTCTGTCTAATTGCCTCATCATAGTGCCATGTGCTTGGCAGATTAAAAACTGGCCCGCTCACTGCTTCCTGGGTCTTCTAGAAGCAGCGTCTCTGAAGATGTCAACAAGCAAGGTGATCTGGGAGGGAGGTAGGAATGCAGTCACTGATGCTGCCCGTCCTGGCTCCGTGTTCTTGGCCAGGGGAATCAAAAAAGCACTGGGAGGCAGAAATCCTGGGGTGGGGGAGAAGTAAATGGACATGGGCACTTGCAGCCAAGCCTGAATATTTGGAAAGCCTGTCTTCGTGGCTCCCTGCTCTGGTTACTGGAAGCTTATGGGACATAACTGGGACTCTGCGATTCCTTGGCTCCGTTTTCACATGACACATTTGTTTGTTTATTACTTAGAACGAAGATAATTATTCCATCACACTAGCTAGACCTGACTTCCTGGAAGGTTCTGGTTTGAGAAGGCCTTTGTGAGAGAGGACGCCTTGGCCAGTCACCGAGAATTAGGCCAAGGGATTCATTGATTATGACCATGAAGAGCATAGCCATCATACCTGATATCAATATTTATAAAAGTGTATATGTAACATTCCAGTTCTTCGTCATAAGAAAACAAGAAGACATTGTCATCATCATGGAGCCCATCACCAATAGTCAACCAGGCGTTGACCGTCTGATTGGCTGAGGGCGTTATTAACATGGACTCAACCTCTGAGTCTTACTCAAATAAAAACAAGGTGATGTCAGCTAATAAGCTCACTGAAGATCCTCAGACAATGCAGTGATTCTCCGACTGGGAGCTCAGTAGTCGCAGTGCAGCGGGTCAGTGGTCAATTTAACAGATAGTTGCTGTGAAGCGTCATTCAGCATCTCATAGTGTAGTCTTGTGTGCAAAAGCGCAGGTGGATATCTGGTAAAGAGTATTCCAGATTAAGCTTCATATTCAAAATGTTAAGAAAGTGTGGTAACAATTACATGACGCCTTGATTTCAAATTAGGGCCACGTCCATGAACACATCCTGGGCTCTTCAGTCCATGAGGCACATAGTGTTACCCCTCCCTTTCTAAGGGGCACTACACGATCCCCTGAGCTGGGCGAAAGCAGTGGACATCACTCATAAATTATCACTTAAAGCCTGTCATTTGAGCTTCCTCAACAGGGGGCCAGGCAGACTGCTGGTAGGAAAATCCAAGCCATTTTTTTTAAACATCATTGTTATTGGTCTTTACAAGGTCCGCTCTGGCCCTCCAATCCACTAGAGGGCACTGTCAGTGAAGAATACTACACGTGAGTGCCACTTGCTTGAGAAGTGATTTGTATTTACTATTTGTGTTTGGTAATATGTTAAGGAGAGTATAGTGTCCTGGAAGGCTGACAAAGCATAAGATCTAAACGCTTTACGCCATGAAACACTTTCCTCCGTACGCGAAATGTGATGGCGGATGCAGGTCTTTAACCCCTGGGGTGCCAGAGTGATGGACGCCAATGCTAAGCACCTGCCTGGCTCGATGCTGTCACTTGGCAACCCCATTCAGTTTAGGCAAACATTCTGGTTGCACATGCATTCACAGATGGTGCACTCTTAATACGGCGGACAAATCGGCCAGCAAACGCTCTCCGGTGAGAAAACCTAACTTCACAAACACGGAGGGGGGGGGGCGGCAAATGGCGGAGAGCTGTAGTGCTATTCATAATCTTCATACATCATCTTTCCTGCCTCCGAAGAATGCTTCGGCACTTAAACATGAGCGAAATTAAAATGAGACCGGAGAAGGCAGAGCATGCGAGACCCCCGGGCAGGTCCCTCTGTCAGAAGGCTGGACAGGCTTTCAAAGCCAAGGTGGAGCTGACTGTGAAGCGCTACATCATTCGAGGCATGAGGAGCAGCTCTTGCTTGGAAAGTATTATACCACGTGTGGTTTTTTTCCATCTTAAACACCCAGGGTGTTCCTTGCCTAATGTGCTTGCTGGCACACCATGATCTGATACCAGGGAAGTGGATGGATGGATGGATGGATGATGTTTGGTACGGGGGGGGGTTCTTCTTGAGAAGTCAGTACTGATCTTGCATTCCACGTCCAGCCTTAACAGGGGCCTTCGGCTAATTCTTCATAACGTAGCGTGTGATTTGCTATCAAGCACGGCCCTGGGGCAGGCGAGCGCCTTGAGATCACATGCTGTTGGCTGTGCTTGGCAGATTCAATCAGGACTAATGAAATTAGGGAGGAGCACAGGACCCCGAGCTCCTGGGATTTTCTGCTGATGCGAGGGAGTTTTTCTTTGGCAGGGGGGGGAGGGGGGGGGCAGTTCCAGGAGCCCCAGGCAAGTCGAGCCTGACAGACCACAGAGAATCTGCCGGCAGAACCCGGCACGTGCAAGCGAGTCCTGATTATCGCCTGCCAACCATCCTGGAACCCATCATCAAACGGATGGGTCGATGTTGCCCACTGGAACTCTGGGAAATGGTATCATGGTCTCGCGGACTTCAGGGCGGGGCCAAACCGGGCTGGGTGGAGGGCAGCAGATGACGACGGCGACAGGTGTCATGTCCTGGCACTCAGCACCACAATGGAGATAAAAATAGGCGCACGATGGATCAGTGGATGGAAAGAGAGGAACAGAACCCCCCTAGAACGATACCGCCCAAGTCAGACTGACATTCCCCGCTTGCCGCAGCCCTTGTTGGGTTCACGGCATAGAACCCGAGACGCACACAGGCGTGATGTCTGACGCAGGGATCATGCACATGGCCGTGTAAAGCGCACACGCGTGTGCAGACAAATCACAATAAACACGTCAGTGCACAGGGACACACTGAGTGCCTGACACAGACACGCGTGCATGTGTGATGTCACGCCCACATACACATTATATAGACATTATATCTGTAGATCCTATATAGTGACACAAGACAGTTATATTGCATCTGTCAGCAAGTATGCATCACTGGCTTAAGTGAGAGTATCATAATTTGGACATGAATGGGGGGGGGTACGGGGGTATGGGGAGCCCCAACCAAGGACACCCTGTTATCCACCCAGCAGTGCCACAAGAGACCTCAGGCCCAGAGAGGATGACGCCCTGCTTACAGGCTGGGGGATTCCCTTGTCTGCTTTCTGCTGCTATGGGGATTCCCCCAAGCGAAGTTGGCCCCTCCCACCCCGAGCGCCGTTATTAATAATAATAAGAATAATAATAATACTTTATTGATCTCCATGAGGAAATCTTCTTTTCATCTACCCCATCTTACTCTCCATGACACAGACACGTAGACACGTAGGTATAAGCTTGGCAGTGAAAGGCAGCCCATGGACCTGGGAGTTAAGGGTCTCGCTCAAGGGCCCACACCACTCGAACCCGTGACCTTCCGATCACAGGCACAGAGGCTTAGCCCCATGAGCCACACAGCACTCTCCTGACACTCCTTTAGGCTGAAGTCCCCAGCTGGACCCTTGACCGCAATGGCACTCCTGTCTTCTTTAGACACGAGCCCCCCCCTCAAAAGCTAATGACACGCAAATCACAGCTGAATCTGCCTGACCACCTCCATGGCCGTCCAAGACATATCAGCTCCAAAAAGCAAACCAGAAGGAATTATTTGTCATGTTGGGAGACTTCTGTTGCATCTGAGCTACATTTGTGAAGACAGACAGCACTCCTGATCAGGCAGGAGCCCAGGCCTGGGACAGGGGGGACGCCCTCGGCCCACGAACAGCACAACACAAAGGAGCACAAGTGATGGTCGTGTCACCCCCGAGCTCCGAGCAGCTGCTCTGTCATTCCTCATCTGCCCCCGTCTCTCAAAACTGTTCAACCAAGTGCCGGAGGTGCCTGGAATTAAGTAGCCCTGAGTGGTGCACAGCTAGACTGAGAAACACCCCCCCAGCTGAGACCGTGATCTTTGCGAGTAGGTAACTTCAGAACCACCAAACCCAGCCCCCACAGGTGCATCTTACTTTGGGGTTCACTTTTTCGAACCCAGAACATTTAATTAGAGATTAATGGAGCAACTTGAAAATATACATTTAAAAGAAGTGGTTTTAAAAACAGTGCAACCCAGCACTGTCAGTGCCCAGAAGGACCCACAGGCATCTAGGTGAAAACCTATAGCAGCTTGTATCTGTATCAGCAGCCACTACACCAGAAGATACATTTCATGTGGTCCATAAGCAGCTTTGAGATCATGCCACACACTGTCAATGAAAGCTAGAGTATGGATCTTGTGCTTTGTCAGCCTTCCAGGGCACTATGCTCTCCATAACATTTTACCAAACACATGTAGTAAAAATATATCACTTCTCAAGCAAGCGGCCCTCACATGTAGTATTCTTTACTGACAGTGCCCTCTAGTGGATTGGAGGTACAACAAATACCAAATAAAAAGCCATAACAATAACGTTTATAAAAAACAGTTCTGTTCCCTGCCTTATCCCTTGGATATTGGTTGGATGGAATTGTCAACCATAAATAAAAATCTGGAAAGCATCTCTAAAAGATAATGGATCCCTCATTTCCACTCAGGGAATGACATGATGAATTGGGTGAATTTCGGCCCGGCTTACCAGAAACAGGCAGAAGCAGATGCTAATCATGCTCCCTGACAGCGGGTGCTTTGTAATTAGCTGCCCTTCCCCTTGTGGCTTCATAGCTGCCAACAGAAGCAGCAGATGGCAGAGAATGTTGGAGAAGTTCATTAGGCACTAGAGCAAGTACCTGTCACTGGGTTTTTTTTTTTTTTGCGGCTGTTTGGTTGGTTGAGACAAAACAGCACCGGGAGATGGAGAGCCACTCGCTCCGACTGGGGGAAAATGTCTGCTGCAGCACGTTGCTGAACATCTGCTGCAGAACGTTAGAGCAGCTCTGTGTTACTTTGGTAGTAACACCAAGGGTGTAGGTTTGGGTATATGGGTGTAGATGGTATGGACACCGGGTCTGTTTAAGGGGGCGGGGGGTTCGTGGCTGATTTGCACCCTACTAATGCTGATCCCAATCTGTACCCATCATCACACAAACGCTCTTATTGTAGGAGACTCGAAACTGACAATCTGCCGGCAACATGGCGGTACTGGCCACTGGCAGCGACTCCTCCCGCTAAGATAATGGATGACCGTATAAGGCCTGCAGCTGGGAATAAAGTGTGATTGTGACAGTGCAGGGTGACAGCAGCTGTGCCGGGACTCTGACGGGCGTGAGGGGGAGCGGGGATCCACCATGGGCAGTATCCTGTTACAGTGCGCTTTCCAATCTTAGCCGCCTGACGGCAGCCGGGACACGCCGGGCCAGCCGAGGCTGAAAAGGTCCCAAGGACAGACAAGGGTACAGCCAACCGTCTGCGGTCGGATGGGGGGCTCCGGCGAGGGATCAGCACGCCGGCACGCCGCAGATATTCTACCGAGAGGCTGCTTTTCTGCCGTGGTACCCCGGTGCCATCTGCGGGCCAGTAACCCCCGATGGCTTGCAAAGGACCGTGAGCCACCTTTACGGCGCAAGGAGGCCGTTAGAACAAGACTCTATCCTGCATTAAATCCCCACCCTCAGATTCCAGAAGAAGGGGGGGCTCATCTCCCATCCCTGTACCCCCCTGCAGCCGCTTGTTTCCATCAGCTGGTGCCACGGCGCAGGGCATGACAAGGCTGAGCCGGGGACCGCGCAGGCTGACCGGCCGCACACATGTACGGAAATCACAAGCCCAGATCGCCACGGAAACACATTTTCCAGAGCAAACAGGAATGTGGCGGCCAAGCACGTCACCAAGGATCTCCTAGAAGGTTCCGTCAGCTGCCACGGTCTTGATTTAAACTCCTGATTTTAAACGACGTTCCCTTGTGCCCCCTGAGACATTGATACGGGTTTGAACTAAATCGCAGTCCAACAGTATGCAAGCCAACACAAACATCAGCGCGCCTCCGCCTCTTTCCACAAGCAGCAGGAGAGTCCGGGAAAAGGCTTGTGCGTCTAAACAACGCAGATCTGCAGAGGCCGACCCAAGGTGAGCCGTAGGGACTGCGCTGTAGACGCGAGGTGTTGGGCCCTGGCATGTTTGCGTGCCCTTGCTCTGGACCCTCACTGTCAGCTCCCTTGCAGTGACTATCACCAAGCCTCCCGCGCAGACACCCCTATCACAGCAAGCCACAGCGTCCGCGGTGCCAGTAGGGACACCCCCCTCACCGCCCACCCCGCCACTCTCACGGCGGACGCATGCGATCACCCCTTACCTGCTGAGGCCAGGAGTAGCAGAGAGACGAAGCAGCAGACTGAGGCTATACCCTTCATTTTGGCTGCCAGGAGACTGGCGACAGTCACACTGGCTATATATACCAGGAGGGAAAGTTCAAAGGTCACGCTGGAGAGGGGGGGGGGAGGACGTTGGGGTTGGGAAGGGGCGGGGGGGGGGGAGCACGGAAGCAGATTTGAGTCTCAGAGCAGGACAGTGCAGACAGGGCAGGCGGAGTGGGCAGGGCAGACAGTGCAGACAGAACAGGATAGTGCAGACAACGCAGGACAGCGCGAGCAGAGCAAGCAGCAGAGACAGCAAGGGCCCTGTGAGGGCAGCAGCTATCCATCTGCTGGCTTGTCGAAGATAGAAAGTACTGGAATGTTTCACTCCATCAGCCGTGCCCACAGCCTGGCATGACGATACTCGCTCCAATGCCGCATCCTGCCTGTCTGAATGGGATTGTTACCATCAGTCTAAGAGCGCTCTGAAATTCCCTATAGCCATCCTTAACACAATAATAAAGACACCAATTTCCACTCAGATACTCTCTATCTGTATAAACATGAAGATCTTCCCGCCACGTGTTGAAAATGTGATTCCTGTGTGTTTATACAACCTGGCATGACCACCTCTGTTGCCGGAAGGATCAAAGCAGTAACCAAACAGGCACTAAGAACAAGAACAACAACAAGAACAAATGTACAATAACCACATATGTAACCAGTCATCCAGTGGCAGGAATTATGGTTGGCCATAATTAGGAGCGACATTTCCATTATCAAAATATGAAGTGAGGGGCAGGATGATGCCACACGAAGCATAGAAATGAGCTGGGGAGTCGGGGGGGGGGAGCCAGGTGTGTGCGTGCGTGCGTGTTTGGCTGGGGGGGTCGGGGGCATTCAGAAATGTGAGGAATGCCCAGACATTCAAGCTCTTCAGCACCAGCTGTTAGAAAAATTAAGCCCAATCATAAAATGCAGCAGGACATTCTGGCAAAACGTTTATTGAAAAAAAAATGTGTGAAAGATAAAGTTACAGCACCTTAAATGATGGAAACAGCTGTCAGTCTGACCCCTGTATTAATGTTTAAACATGTAATTATACCTTCTTCTCTAACAGCATTAGTGCAGAATTAACTATATACTTGCAGTGATGACATATATAGGTCAGCATCTATATAACTGCAACATACAAGGATAAATGTAACAATTAGCTTAAATACTGTCATAACACCTATGTAATGCAGTAAATTAATGTAACGCTTATTTATGTCATGTTTGACACCTGATGTCCATGTGTTATATTAAATTATGCAACAAATAGTTTGCAGTTCTGAAACCTGATAGAAAGTCCTCGCTGGTACAGACAACCGCAGAGAAGAGTCACGAATTCCATCATGCCGTGTGATTTTGAGGGTGAAAATGCCAAATTTGACCACCCCCATCGGCGTTAAGTGAAACCAATCGCTGTCTGCAAGTGATTTAAATCCTGACCCAGAAGGACACAGGAGGGAGCTTATTGGAAGGCAGTCAGGGGGAAGTTACCGCTTAAACTGTGCATACAGGGGAGGCGCTGACGTCCGTCGCACGCACCCTACTGTGTCCCCCAAGGCAGCACAATCTTAGCACGGCCCTTCTCTGGTGTCCCCTGTAGTCCCGTGCCAAATTTAACCACCACTGGTGAACTGTGACCTCTACAAAACAGGTTCTCTTTTTCCACTCTGGTGGGGGGCTGGGATGGACCAGGGAATCCCATGAAGGCCTAGACCACTAAGAGACTCCCCCTGCCCCCAAACCCACATGAAATTCAGCATAATTCCAGCGTATGCCAGTGGACTGCAGCGGCACCGAAGGGGCTTCCGGGCAAGATGGGTGGACATACTGAAACAGAAACCAACAAGCAGGATTGGAGCGGCACAGCACGAGGCGGGGGGGGGTACACACAGCCAATGGGAGCCACACACCCAGCCAATGGGAACCAAACAGCCACACAGCTGGCCAATAGGAGCTGTGGCACACAGCAACACAGCCAGCCAATGGGAGTTACACAGCCACACAGCCAGGCAATGGGAGCCACACAGCTATATACCTGGTCAATGGGAGCCATGGCACACAGCAACACAGCTGGCCAATGGAAGCCACATAGTCAAACACCCAGCCAATGGGAGCCACACAGCCACACACCTGGCCAATGGGAGCCACATAGCCACACACCTGGCCAATGGGAGCCATGGCACACAGCGAATCAGCAGAAGGAATACAAAAACCTACAGCATGCCCTCTGAAGCAACATGTGCATTCATACCCAGCAGTAGCGGAGATCGATATGCTCACAGCCGCAGCGTAAATATTTGCTCTATGCTAAACCTGTATGAGGTACATCAAGAGTAGCCTGTTACAGCAGGATACTTGTTTGGAGATTGTTGAATAGGAAGCATTTGTTACTCTTTATAACAGGCCCTGCTGCAGCCATATGCTTGCCTGAGAACAGTGGCAAATTTTAACGTGAAGCTGATACCCATTTACATTTTAGCAGAAGTAAAATCACTACAATATGTGGGGCAGGATTCTACATTTACAGACACCTGCCTCTAGAGGCAGTAGAATGAAACGTTTGCGTGTTGCCAGCAGCAGGTATTTGACCCGTAGCTGATAAACATGAAACATGATCTCCTGCTCTTTGCGCCTTGATTACAGGCTTTCAATCATACAGGCTTTCACCTGTAGTGGACAGGTGCTGTGTGATCACCACAATTAGCCCAAAGTATTGGGTTTCCGCTCGTCATTTTCCTCATGCCACCCAGTCTGAAACTCAGCGCCATCTGATGGACACTGATCAGTATTACAATTCATATTTCAAATCATGTGCTGTGCCTTTATCAATCTTATCTAAATAATGCACAGTAAAAACGAATTATTTTTAGCACCATGCTGCATAGTCAAGCTTAAGAAAAACACTGAAACAAGAGGTCTAAAAAACAAAGTACAAACTTTATTATTCTTTGTTTACAAAGGCCAAGCCTCTTTTCCCCACCCCCCAATTTTTTTTAAACAAAATATTATAGCTTCTCAATGACTGAGGACTGAGTGAGTCCAACAAAGAACAACCAAACAGATTATAAAAAGGAAGGAAAAGCGGGAGAGTGTGGAGACACCTACGGGGAGACAGCCCACAGCACATCGTGGGAGGGGAGCCCGAGGACGCCTACGGGGAGACAGCCCACAGCGCACCGTGGGAGGGGAGCCCGAGGACGCCTACGGGGAGACAGCCCACAGCGCACCGTGGGAGGGGAGTCCAGAGACGCCTACGGGGAGACAGCCCACAGCGCACCGTGGGAGGGAAGTCCAGGGACGCCTACGGGGAGACAGCCTCCAGTGCGCCATGGGAGGGGAGCCCGAGGACGCCTACGGGGAGACAGCCCCCAGAGCGCCGTGGGAGGGGAGCCCGAGGACGCCTACGGGAAGACAGCCCCCAGAGCGCCGTGGGAGGGGAGCCCGAGGACGCCTACAGGGAGACAGCCCCCAGAGCGCCGTGGGAGGGGAGCCCGAGGACGCCTATGGGGAGACAGCCCCTAGAGCGCCGTGGGAGGGGAATCTGGGGACTCCAACAGGGAGACAGTCCCCAGAGCGTCGGAGGTGTCCAGAAAAGTGGGGAGGTTACACAGCTTTTCGGCGTGAACTAGCAACAAAGAGCACTCTATTGCAAGAAATCATCGCAGCAACAGAGGCATCCATCGGTACTACAGTAAGTGCTTGTGAGTCACATCCCCAGTCTGGGCCTCTGCGTTCCACACTGCCTGATATGTATAAATGATCCTTACAGGAGGCCGACAGAAAAGTGAAAGTGAAAACTTCATGGCTTCAGTAGAGGGAATGATTAAGCGCGGATACTGAAAAGGCCTGAAGTGATGTAAGTACATAAAACAGGATCTGTTTTTAAAATAACCGTCCGACTTCAACCCTGCACCACCCGCAAACCCCACCAGGAAAATAATAAGTGTTTTTGACTGTCTAATCAGGGCTGCGGTCTCTCCATGGAGCCTCACTAGCCTGAGATGTGGGGTACAGACCTGCCCACATGGGGACACCTGTCAATCATGAGCCATGCTTCGACGCCATTGGCGCACTGAGACGGTCCCTCCTATGACTATGCAGTGAAAGCGAGGGGCGGGTCAACTCAAAAACCACGATTGATTAAAAACGAAAAAGCTGATTAGCAGCAAAGGGGACGTCAAAGGCAGCCCAAGATGAGACAATGTTGATAAGCTGGGGGGGGAAGACAAACTACAGAGAATGTGCTGGAATGTTTAAGAAGCACCCGCATCTGCCAATGCTGTCTCCATTTATGATAATCACCAGGAAAAGCTTTTAAAAAAACCAAGGAAGAGAAAACAACTTCAGCTCCATCGAAGAAAGGATAGCAGCGGCCAACTGGCCATCGTAGTCTATCCCAAAGGAATAGGCGCCCTCTGGTGCCCTGGAGGACCGGCAGCCATTAGTGCATCACAGCTGCATTAAGGCTAGCGGCTGTCCTAAATGCCACCTGTATCCCATAATCCTCCACCACCGGGGAATCCCAGTGGCGCATGGCTTAAAATGGGGAGAGCTAAGACGTAGTTCCTGAAAAGAAAAAAAAAAAAAAAAAAAAAAACAAACACACACACACACACACACACACACACACACACACACACACACACACACACACACACACACACACACACA
>JAODKE010000050.1:11043493-11060962 GCA_026779605.1 Mormyrus hasselquistii | reverse complement strand
GGCGCATGGCTTAAAATGGGGAGAGCTAAGACGTAGTTCCTGAAAAGAAAAAAAAAAAAAAAAAAAAACAAACACACACACACACACACACACACACACACACAGGGAACGCTTGACACGTAATCCTATACGTAGGTGCATCAGAACACTCCGCAGCCCTTCGTGTGACAGGCCAGAAATGATAGAGGTTAAGAAGCATAGGATAAACACTGGCATATTTACAGAAATATACATGTATAAAGGTTACAAAAAAAAAACCACAAGGATCTTACTCAGCAGGGTGTGGATGCGGACTGTGATGGGTAACACACACGCACACACACACACACACGCACGCACACATACACACACGCACACACATACACGCGCATACACACACACACACACACACACACCCCAGCGAGAATTCCTGGCTTCTGCCACCATTCAAGTAACAAAACGTGAAACAATAGACAAAGATGAGGAGATGTGCAGCCCATTGAATGGCCAAGGACTGGTCCAGAAAACCGCTCAGCCCCCATAGCTGCCCTTCATGGGGGAGGCAGACGGGGGAGCACTTTTACACATCATGAGACACTCACTGTCTGAAGGCATGGAGAAGTCATCCTGTGTGGGTGCCTCGCAGACATGCGACCGTCTGCGTGTGCGTGTGTGTGTGTACAACTGCATAGTTTCAATTAGGTGACCGAGTGTAGCTACCTTCCCCCCCCTAGCCAAACACACTACATAGGATACACAGACACAGCAGGGACCCCCATGAAGGCTGCGAGGCAGTATACATGCACGCACACACACCCACGCACACACACACACACAAACACGCATGCACGAATCTGTACCGTATCAGGGAAAAACAATCTGTAGCAAAACTCAATGGGGAGTCAAATCCAAAAAGATAAAATAAAAATAAAATCGCAAAAGTCGTCTACAGGGCGCGACCCAGTAGGACCTGCAGGATAGCTTATTGGCGGCATTAGGCCGATGCAAATTGAATGGGTGGGGGGGGGAGGGGTTAAAAAAAACAACAATATGGGAGACATCGCGGTCAAAAAGCAGACTGTCCTACTGTCAGTGTGGAAAAGACAAGCTTTTCTACAGAAAGGCGGCTTCTGTAGGTGATTAATGAGTGATCATGTCAGACCCCCGGGGTGGTTTGTGTGGGGGCACAGTGCTAACAATCTCGCCCGTCTGTCAGCCTATCACTGATCTTGTCAAAAGTTTTGGCTTTGAGAGCTTAAAAAAAAATGTGATTCTCTGGCTAAGGAGATGCCGCACACCGTCAGTGGACATTTTGAACACAGTAAAACAAAACACATACAAAAACAAAACAAACAAAAAAAAACAGCATTTCCTCTGACAAGAGTGTGGAACAGATCAGAGTTTCAAAGGCTCACAGTGTCATAATCTTGCTTTAAAAAAGCCACTTTAAAAAAAAAAAAAAAAACCCACAGCCTTCCTCCAGAGTGCTGAAGACAAGGAAAGACAAGGAGCTCAAACAAATGGAGGGGAGGGGCAGGTGGGCGGGGCCTTTCTCAGCCCCTCCCCTGCGAGTCATCTGGAGCGCTCAGGTTTGGGAGGCATGGCTGACAGAGGTTAGATGTCAGACCCGGTACTGTGAGGTCCATGACCAGCAGGCCCGCTTATCGGCAGGAACCAGGGAGCAGACGGCAGCGGGGAGGCCAGATGTGCTGCGCAGGCTGATTGGTCAGTAGTGAGGGTCGGGCCTGGCTCCGCAAGCTGGACCTGTCTGTCAGTCAGTCTCTCAAGTGTCTGTCAGCCTATCAGAGTGCCGCATGTGTATGTGGAGAGTCCCTCCCCCACGGTCACTGCCCCCCACCCCCAGAGCGGGTAGAGATCAGGGCAGGGAGCCGTCCTCGGGGCCCTCGCTATCGGAGGCCGTGTCTGAGCCGGGGTCGTCCTGCGGGACGCGGCCGGGGGTGACGATGACAGCTCGCCGTTGCTCCTCCTCCGCCACCAAGGCCTTGTCCTGCGTCCCCTCGATGTGCTGGATGGCCTAAGACAACAGAGAACACAGTGAGGAAGGCAGACCGCCACCTGGCGCTCACACATTCATGCCAGACAGAAAGAAAGAAAGAAAAAAAAAAACTTTCCCATCTTTTTCGCCACAATCTGCCACTGGTCCACTACATTTACCTGATACTTGTTATCCAAAGCAAGTTACAGTAGAGCAGGGTCCCCTAATTCGAGTCCGGGAGGGCCAGTCTACAACACAGTTTGCAGATTTCCGTGCTCATCACACCTTATTCAGCTAACCAGCTAACTGACAGATTTAATAGGTGTGTCTGAGCAGGGAAATCCATGTCACAAACTGGAATTCCAGGACTGGAATTGGGGAACCGGACCACAATTCATTGGGCTTTGAACCAATGACCTTCTTGGTGAGCTATCTGCTAGCCTTTCAACAGGCAGCAGACGGTTAAATCTCTCGCACCTGCACAATGGTGTCCAGGTTCTGCCGTGATGTGGACGCTGTGTTGATGACAGAGGTCGGGCCCATTGTAACCACGGTTACATGATGGGGCAGTGGAGGCAACGTGGGAGCGGGTACAATAACAGTGGCGTGGTGAGTGGGGGCCGGGGGGGTCGGAGGGGTCAGCACCTGCAGGAAGCAGAGGGATGAGAGAGACATGTTGCCGCACACCGAGGCAAGCTGCTAATTCACGACACACCTATAACGTCACATAAGAGGATCCACAACCCAATTAGCTGTGAGCAACCAACAGATCTGACGCCCTCTAGTGGGTCAGGTTATCACTGTGGCACTCCTGCTCTGCAAGGCACTCAGAATGTGACCGGTGCTGCGCTTGTCGATGTGCGTCTAACCTGTGGGCTGCGAGGGGGCAGCTCCCTCTCTAGCTGCTCGTGCTGCTGCTGCAGCCGGAGAAGCGTCTGCGTCTGTGTCTGCATGTGCTGCTCCTGCACCTGCTGGGCGATCACCTTCAGCTTCTCGGGGTACAGGTGAGCATCGAGGGAGCGGATCTGGAGGGACGAGTGTTTAATGACAGGGACGGTGAAACATTGGCCTTAGCTGTATGGGTTAGCATTAGCGTTAAAGTTAGCGTTAGCTATACAGGTTAGCATTAAAGTTAGCGCTAGCTATACAGGTTAGTGTTAAAGTTAGCGTTAGCTATACAGGTTAGCGTTAAAGTTAGCGCTAGCTATACAGGTTAGCGTTAGCTATACAGGTTACAGGCTTCACTTCTGGGGCCCTGGTTGCCTCACCTGCTCCTCCAGCATCATACGCACTGAGCGCTCTTTGTCCAGCTGCTGCCGGAGCTCGATCATCTCCCTGCGCAGGTCCTCTGCCTTCTCCTCCTCCAGGATGTCAGGAGAGCCGATGCCCTCGTCCTTTTCTTCGGCGCGCCTCCTCTTGGGGGACGAACCGCTAAATTCCTGGCCAAAAAAAATAAGGGAAGAAAGGAATGATACGCCAGACCTGCAGATGGCAGTACCGAGGAGAGTAGAGTGTCATTTAACAGAACACAGCCCAGTGAGTGAGACGTACACGTCCCGTGTTCCTGGCGGAGAAGCTCCAGCCCAGGCAGAGGCCTTGAAGCCAGACATACCTGGATGAAGCGCTTCAGCTGAGTGTTCTGCTGCAGGAGCCGCGTCTTCTCCTGCTCCAAAGAAAAGATGTACTCCGCAGTCTGCTGGAGGATGGCTGCCTGCGAGCACATTGGAGGAGAGAGACGGGATCACTGCCAACTTACTGACCGAGAACAAGTAATGATAGTCAGGTTTTAAGTGTCAATGGTAAAGAAAATACATCTATGTTTTGACCCTGTGATTTTTTTATTTATTTTTTTTTAAATACATTAAAATGTGTCCATTAAATTTGTGATTTCGGTTTCTTTATTTATAAAGTTGTGTGTTGTATAACCACTGCGCCACAGAAAAAGAACAGCTGTATAAATCACTGGAAGTCCAAAACTGCCATGACCAAAATTGTCCGAACAAAACAAAAAAAAACATTTATTACGCTAGTGATTCCACCACCTGGGCACCTACCTTGCTGAGCTTCTCCCCGTCGCTGTGCGGGATCAGCGTCTTCAGCGACTGGAAGCCAGCGTTGATGCTCTGCATGCGGCGCCGCTCGTTGCTATTGGCGATCTCGCGGCGAATCCGCCGCTCCTGGTCACGCGCCGTCTCCGGGGTGAGCGGGATGTTCGCCAGACTGAGGAACGAAAGGATGCACCAATCAGATCGGGCCAAAGAGAGCCGGGATGGTGGGATGCGTCAGTGAATAGAAACAGCGCAGGATGCGTGGTCCAGTATGTCACAGAAACTGGGTATGAACACCCACAGGAGAATTTTACATCCAAGTGTGGGGATAATAACCAGAGGTGGAAGTTTCAGACCCAGAAAGCAAAATTCCAGGCCAAGATTTTGTTTCAACCCACCAGCTGAGTATTCTGTGACTGTGACTCTTCATATTCAACTAGTAGGTAGGTAATAATGTTCAATGCAGCACTCATAAGTTCAAATTGATTTGTCACTAAAACACAAAAAAAAAAAAAGCGCCAGAAAACAGCCCTATTTCCTAACATCACACCGAATATTGGATGCTGGCAGCCGTGCAGCAGGACTTGGTGGCACTAATCCAGAGCGCAGGCAGGCAGACTGAAGAATATGTGGCCGCATCCGTGCGCGGAGTTCACTGCAGGTCGCGAGTTTGCTGTATCAACAGAAACAGTCGGAAGCCTAAAAGAATCAGATAACATTCCTGGCGAAGCGGCCGGGCCAGATTCCTGCTGTCCCGCACCTCCCGTTGACACCGTGCTGCGCGGTCGAGACCTCGCAGCCTACTGGGCGACGGCGTGTTAAGTGATTCTCACATCAGGTCTCCTCCTCCTGCGTCAAAGCCAAGGATCCGGCTGCCACCGTTTGGACGGGAAGGACGCACTCTAGCCAATGTCGTGCCGGTAGATTCTAATCTAAAAAAAGTCTATGTTACATGCTGCTAACGTTTCAGATTAAAACGGATGCAAGAGGGAGGTGCTGGCCCTCTGCTGGGCGGCTTGGGCAACTTCACGGCGGAAACGGAGGCTTAGCCCATACCGCTGACTGAGCGAAGGTAGCCGCTGCTCGATGGGAGTTCTACAGAACGCCACTATCTGTGCGCGGAAATGGACATATAGTGACTTTGTGACTCGGTACCGTCCGCGTGTAACCGTTTGTCCTCACAGAGTGACCGGGAAGAAGAACATAACAGGCAGCACTGAAGCAGACACGGTGTCTGGGTACAGCTGGACCTGGGCTTGTTCCCGGACTTCAGGCTTCAATTACAGCGGTAACCATATTCCATCTGATACCCGACACTGGGGAAACTGAATTATTTGTGAATGATTGTTACATTAATAACAAAACCAAAGGAGAATAAAATTAATACCAGGCCAGGCTACGGGGTCTGGGGTCCTGGACCTGTGTGGTGAAAGCATGGTAAAGAAATGAGTAAAAGAGGCCAGTACGCGGCCGTAGCGCTCTGGCATGGCCTCATTCTGAACGCTCCCACCTGGTCTCAGGCACTCAGGAAAAACAACTGAAGACATTATGGGGGGGGAGTCAGAGAGGAACTTTAAGAAAGGTGGAAAACAAATTTCCATTACCCGAGGAAGGCAATGAATCCCAAATTCCATGAAGTAGGAAAGGGCAGTTATATTGACTTTCAGGGTTTTCCAGACTGATGTCTTTACTGCTGATAATATGCGTAGGCGTGTTCAAATTGCCGGAACTTTCGCTCCGCGTTTCGGCGATATCAGCTAATACCCCGTTAACGCGTCGCCAAGAGGCACACCACACACAAGCACGGGCCGAAGCTGAATATCGAGAGGAAACCTGCACATCGGGGGGGGGGAGGGAGAGCCTGCAAGCTCCCCGAACACGTAGCGGGACTCAAAGTCCCCCCCCCCCCCCGACCTTGGAGGAGGAGGGGACTCTGCCATCCAAAATAAGTCTGCAGTACCGCGGCTGACGAATACAACTCAGTGGGCTCAGGTGTGGCAGACAGACACGAGCTGATGTCACCTTTACGAAAAGTCTCCGATGTTGGACCTTAGCGCCTCCAAAAGTTCAGAGCCGACAGAGAACAACCAGCAACACAGCATCGCTCCCAGGAGACTCAACAGGCAGAAACTGCAGCCGTACTCCCTAGCTAAACATCGCATTCGACTCTTAAGATGCCTTGGTGATGCATGACTGAATGCGAACCCTAAAAGCGGGTTTGGGTCTGAGGTTGCGGCCTCAAAGTGAGAAGTGGATCTGACTAGCCTGTCTAAAGTACACTGACCACATGCAATCCCTTCTAGTTTCCTCCAGAGCACTGGCTGGCCAGTCACACCGGTCTGCATTAATAACTGACAACAGATTTGGGTGGAAATCCTTGCAGCGGACCTGTTCGCCTAGCGGGCAAACAGTAAGCAAGGCACACCACTTCACCATCTTGCTGCTTTCAACCAGAATTTTGTGCCAGGATTCAAGGATAAGGCATGAAGAAAGTCTGGATTGTTTTTAAAAACCCAAAAACATATGAAGGATAACATCTGACAACAAAATTCACACCATCTCTTCATGCATCCTTTCAAATAAGCTGTCACCAACATTATTTCTATTTTCACCAGTACGTTAGTCTGTTCCGTTTTGGATACCAATGCAAAGTATAAACTTTGCACTTTATACGTGTCCCTGCAAGTATTCATGCTTCAAAAAACCCACCGAAAGCTACAACCCCAAACAGTTGGCACAGTATTAAGTTATTTTCCCGTTGTGGGTATATCCATACGTTCCTCCTGCACTTTGACAGAGCTGTTCGCGCAGTTTTTGCCCGATACTGAGAGCGAAGCACAGCCCAGCAGCGCAGCCTGGTCGGTCCGATTGAACCACATTTCCCAGAATGCTCGCTGTCTGTGGGCCTCCCACCCCGCCCTCCCCTCCGCCTCCCTGTCTAGCAGGGGTTGCGGACACTTAGACAGGCCTGCTCGTTTATACACACCCCCTTTTATGAAAAAGACAACTTAATATATCTCCATTCGTCAGCACAGAGCATTCTTTAGTGCCGATCCTCATTTCAGAATGTGGTCGTTTACTCGACGGCTTCCCAGAGACGATCTAGTGAAATGCCCCAGCCGAGCGCTCCGCCATTAAAACAATGCGACTCCGCTTCCTCTACGCCTGTCCATGCGGCAGCATGGCAGAGCTACGGACATAATAGACGCAGCGCAATTCGGCGTGCAAAGTGCTGAAATGTGACCTTCGACGTCCATGTTAGCCTGGGTTTTAAAAGAGGTTCGGTTTCGATCAGTTTTCCCCCTTAGCACGCGTTTGATTCGAGGGGGAAACGCGACCGTGGCATAAGGAGGAAGACGACGCCAGATCGTTTACTACTTAAACACACGCCACAAGCATGGCCGCACTGCCCACAATAACTTCACAACGCGTAACTAACGTAGCAGACCGCACAGGCTACATGTCGCTCTGCTGCAACACTCCATCATTCCAAATGAAGAATGTGATCTAATCACTAACGAAAAATTATTTTTTTAGTAATCTATAATTATTTATATAAAGAAAAACAACAGCCGTCTCCGACTAGTCTTACAACAGAACAGCAGCGTGGAGTGCCTTAAACCACGTGGTTTATGTTTGCTGGACACAAAATGTATCGATTTCACAAAAAAATTGACTAAGTAACAATAACATGATACACCTCCGTATTTGCTACATAGGACCCATTGCATTATTTGTACAAATAAATCAATCTTAATCAAGGCAATAACTGTCCCGCTCTTGGGGTATCGTTCGTGTACACAATAACATACAAATGAAATCAAGCATGTTGTCTCACCGCTTTCGCGTTGCAGCCACCAAACGCTTAACAGTTCATTAAAGAAAAAACACCCATTTGTAAAATATGCAATTAGTCGGCGCATACACACCTACAGAGACCCCCGATCACCTCTTTTTCCGTTTTTCTGAAATGTTGCAATGAGGGCACCTTCGGAGCTGGCACCATGAAATACTCCATGCTTTTTTCTCCAGTTTTGTGTCCTCGATTCCTCCTTTCTATTTTTTTGTATTTATTTAGGTGCGTTTCAGTCGCGTCGAAACGCCCGCGTAAACACAGTGAATGATTTTCACTTATAAAAAATATTATAATTCTGCTTGTCTGTGCATATGTATGAAGTCCACAGAGTTGTAATGTTACTCTACTCCCAGCTGATGGGGTTTCCTCGGTGTGTGTGGCGCTCTCTGTCTCCCTCCCTCCCGCTCGATCTCTCTCTCCTCTCTCTCCCTTTCCGCATGTACGCGTATGTGTGTATTTGCAGCTGATCGGATGTCTTTCAAGGCGGGAAACAGCTGGTCGGTATCACGCAGCTCACTACGAAAAAGCCTCCTTCCGCAGAATGAGGAATTGCATGTAAACAAAGGGCTGCTTAAATCCAACCTTCTATTACAAGATTTACAGACCATAGCAAGCAGTTATAAAATTGCAACGTAACATAAGTCATTACAGCAACGCAATACACAGCCTTGCGTTAATCTCAATCATATGTTACTAGCTATCTGAAAGAATTGAATGCTAGTTGTTCAGGAAAGCAGCACGCCTTTTTTTCTACATACTGTCGACTGCTTCATTTCCCTTTTTCTACACTAGTGAGCAGAAATGTGAATGGTAGCGTGGTGCAAGCCCGTGCAAGGGCGCGAGCTCTGATCTACAGTCGCCACTATGAAGTGAAGCAGCGGGATCAGCTGACGAGTTGGCAGGGGTTGCAAAAACAGCAACGCGTCGGGGAGGTGGCGGGGTAGCGAGGGGGGAGGGGACGCGGAGAGAGGCTGACATTGAAACAGCTGAACTTGTGCACCATTTTGGGAATATGGAAGTAGGAGGAGAAAAAGACGGAGTTACCTAATCGCCACTCATGCCTTGCTGGAACGAACTGAGCGCGTACTAGATAAACAGAAACAAAATGGTAGCAGTGAACATGCACCCGGAAAGGTTTCAAAGCGTTTAAACTGAAAGCAATGTGCACGATACGATCATAATCGGCGAACATAAATGCAACGAAATAGAATAAACTGTGTTTACAGAACTATAAAAACACATTGTATTTTACTTAAATTTGTAAGAAATTAAATAACAGGAAATTTGTCATAATTTAATAACATCGCAGATGTTACGTGTGCCCATACTTCCTGTATGTGGAATTGTTTGTTTATAAAAACAGCACACAAATCTCGGACGCATATAAATATACAGTTATAATAAATACCAGTTTTTGTTCGTCTGTGGTATCTTACAATATATTCGTGTCAAACAATAAATGAAGTTGCACGTCTCTTAAGGGGGATGTCTTGTCATTTCAGCGGGTCGTCTGAAGACACGGGAGGTGAACGTTTGGGAGACCCAAAACTGGTACCGGGGCGGGGGGGTCGGAGACTGCTCTCGGCGTCCTGCTACGGAGACAGCATGAATGCTTATGATCGAGCGATGCCCAATCTGCCCTCCTTCGTAATACTTTACAATACTTTGATAAAAACTTCTACCGCAAAAACTAAAAGAGTGCGTTACTCTCAACAATAGAACGAGATCATTTTCAATTCATTAAGTACATCCGCATAAAATAGCGTTAGACAATGGTTGCGTGGCTCCGTCCCAGCACCTCAAATCTCTAAAAGCAGCCGTCTGCATCCGCCACTCGCAGAGGAGCAACGACACCAGAGGGGGCGCTATGACTCTCTGAGCTTCACGCTGACGGCTTGGCGCGTGCTCCCTGTCCTCTGAAATCTTAACTTCGTCACGGCTGCTCTCGCTGTCTTCAGATTGTTCTTCTCCATTGAAACGGCCATTCCCAAAACAACGGCCTCAGCATTATGGCGCATTTAACTGGGTTCACTGAACACATATGAACCCCGCTATGGCTTTGACGTAACTTTCGCAGGGAGCTTGTCCTCCTTGGGTGCAAAACACGTGGGTTCGTCTGTTACGCAGCAGATTTTTTTGTTTGGGTAGACAAGGTGAATGCGTTATAGCAACATACAGCTCTCCCACATGAGCTACGAGCTTTTCGCAACCAGAATTATGTCATTTGCTGTTCTGTTCCGACGGCGCCATCATCTCCAAACCACATATTGCCCTCTGCGTGTGTGTCTAGTGGTTGACCGTTTTCAATCTTTGGCTCAGGGACATAATGGACTGTTGCATTTGGCCTTTCCGCTTTTGGCTTCTCCCGAGATAAAGTAAGCCTACTGTCTCCCTCACTCTCTGCCATTTTAGCCGCGGGACACCAGCACTGTGTTTCTGAGATATTCACCAGCTGAGGGTCACCGAGCAGCAGAGAGCGCTAGGGAGTCCGTGTAAGACACCTGTAGTGCTTTACTGCATCATGATGTAGGTGCGATGCAGGGGCGTCAGAAGCATTTTGAATGTGGGGGTGAGACACACTGGCGGGGGGTCTGGGGATCATCCGCCGGAATTAAAAAAATTATGCCTTATGTATATTCTCATATCGATCAAGTGGAATGGATTCTTTCGCGAAGCAATAGAAACAACGCAGGGTGAACTAATATTTTATGTTAAATGTGTGTGTGTGTGTGTGTGTGTGTGGGAGGAGGGGGGGGGGGGTGATGGACAGAAAGGGTGTCGCCAACTGTGTTACTGTTCTGACATCCGCCTCTATAACAAAACCATGAAATATTTTGTGCACAAACCATTCTTCCCCATCAACCTTTACTGCAATATGTCAGGGTCTGATTCATTAAGCTATTCAACTCGGCTTTTGTCGTTGTGCAAAATGAGTTCGATCTCTCTGCATTGCTGTATTAGAATTAGAAGAATTAGAATTAGGTGATTGGTGGTCATTGTCAACACACTACACACTGCACAACAACGAAATGTGTCCTCTGCATTTAACCCATATGTGACTTTCGTGACATAGCAGGGGCAGCTAATTCAGCGCCCGGGGAGCAGTGCTTGGGGACGGTACCTTGCTCAGGGTACCTCAGTGGTGACTGGCTGGTGGGGCATTCGATCCTGAAATCTTTCGATTACAAGTGCGCTTCCCTAACCATCAAGCCACCACCGCTCAAAAGTAATTACCTCCCCGTCGGGGAATCGAACCCCGGTCTCCCGCGTGACAGGCGGGGATACTAACCACTATACTAACGAGGACTACAGATATGCGCAGGCTGGGTTTGAACCTGCAACCTTGTGATTACAGGCACATAAGCTTAGCCCACTGAGCCACATGCTGCCCCCATTGTATTGTTTATAGTAACAGAGTAACAGTAACTTTCTGACACACATCTGTGCCCTAAACCACCATTGACGATTTTATTGTAACTATTGATGCATTCATGGTAAATGTGTGCAATTAAGTCAAAACCAAGATAAAAATCGCTCTTCCGCCTTAAACTTCCAATCCATACTGTTACGGCGTGAGGCCAGTGTTGTCGCTATTATGCCATCTGGTGGCCAAACGGTGTTGCTACGCGCTCCTCTACTCTTGAACGAGATACGTTCCGAACGTCATTCGACATCAACAAAGAAATAGGATGCTGGGAGCTAGCGCGTTACGCTGCTGCGCGGCGGTAGTAGCGGCCAGAAGTCGTACGAGGCAGAACTGGAGCGCAGAAAAGAAATTGATGTTGCCGACAGGAAACAGAAGCCCAGGGAACACAATTTGGACTTACGGTCCCCTTCGTTCGTATGTCTGAAAGTTCATAAGTAGAGGAGTGTCTGTATTCATATATGTTTTTCATTTTGTTTGACAATTCAAATGCCACAAAATATAAAGCCAAAAGATGTGGATGTGTGATTTAGGTATGGCTTCTATCTGCCCTAGGATTATGCAGAGTATAGATCGCTCATTTCTCTGACTAAAATCCATGAATCCGCATTGCACTGAATCTCACAAACTGTAATTTTTGCAGTACCAGCGGGATATATCAGTTTAAACCTCCAAGAGTAATACAAATACCCGATGGACCTGTAGCGGAATCCACACACTCTCTAAGTAGTCATCCTGATCAGTATTACAGGGGTTCGGAGCCCCCAACGCCGGAGCTGTAATGCAACAAGTATTACCCTCCGTGCCTTCCGGAAATGGTATTTAAAATAAAATAAAATTAAAATGCTACTTAAATATTACAGTCACTTAATATTTAGGGGCTAGTGACTGGGCTCGAGCTCATAGGGGCAGTAAGAAATAAGCATTTCCAAGCATCATCACGTTCATTAGGCCAAGCTTGTTTAACATTTTAAAGTACTTTTTAAGTTATGGGAAATACGTTAATTTAAGATTGTTTTAATGAAGATAAATCTAAAGGCAGTCTAAAGAGTTAGACTTAAGTCAAATGCAAATGAAAAGATTCCTAACACATGAATAAGGAAATGTGAGGCTCCACCCCCCTCGGGTCCTAATCTACCTGCTCCAAATTTGCCTAATCTGCCTATTCTGCCTGTGCCTGACCTGCCTGTTCCTGTGCTGCCGGGCCCGCTAGTTCCAGCAGCCGGTGTACCTGAGGTCCCGGCTCCGCCTGCTGTTGCACCCAAGGCCCTGGCTCCTCCCGAACCTGACGCTCCACCTGAGGTTCCTCTGCCTCCACCTCCTGGTCCACCCATGCCTAATGGGCTGGCTCCACCAATAGAGGCTCCAGATCCAGTCCCTGAGGAGGTCCCGGTCTATCAGATCACCGCTCCTCCTCCCGTGATGGAGGGAGAGGAGGAGCTTGAGTGGGACTCCTCAGGGACCTCTCTAATGGCCCAAATGGACCCCTCTGGTGAGTTATCCCAGCCATCACACCAGTGCGGTAGATACCGGTTGGAGCCCCACCTTTCTGTGTCCCGAAAGGGAAGAGGACTCAAGCCCACCCACCATACACCCTGGCCCACCCTTGGGTTCCCGGGCTCCTGTTCAGCATTCTCCTGCAGATCCTTCAGCTTCCCCTTGGCTGTCACCTGCGGTCCCCCTGGCTGCCACTCAGCGGTTTCCTGTGTCACACCTGCGGCTCCTCCTCGGCCGCCTATGGTCCTGACTCCGGCACCTTGTTGGTCGCCGGCGGGCCTCCCCACTCTGACTCCTCGGTCGTCTTTGCCTTTGCCGGCTGTGGCATCCCCTTCACCTGCAGCGGCTCCTGCTCCCCCCCCCCCTTTCACCGGTCGCCCCCTTCATCACCTTCCTCGCCGGTCCCTCCACCTTCCTCCACAGTCCCTCCGACACTCCCTCCTGTCCCTTCGGTTTCAACCTCACGGTCGCCTGCAGCTTCCGCCTTCCATCCACCAGGGCCCCCTCGTGCTCCCCATTGTCCTCTGTTCTTTCCCTTTTGGCCTCCTTGTTTCGTCCCTCCTGTCTTTGCTCCTCGCTCTCCTGGTGTTCACTCCTGGCCCTATCATTCCACCTGTTGGTGTTTCCCCAGTGTCTCCTTTTCTGGTTTGCCTGTCCGAGTTTCCAGTTCTGTGTCAGGTTCTGTCCTGGTTGTTGCCCTTGTGCCTGTTTTGTGTGTCCGTCCTGTTCCCGGTCCCTCATTAATGGTCTTGCTTTTGTCTTCCAGGTCCCGTGTTCCCGGTTTGGTTTCGTCCTTCGCCTCCCCTGAGACGCGTCCGGAGTGTGCGCCTTGGGGGGTGGGGGGGGGGGTTCTGTCATGACCTGCTCATACGATCCTCTTGTGTGCCACGCCCCCTCATTAACCACATGTGCTACCTCGATTGTAATCAGCTGTTTTGAGTGATCTGTATAGTCCTGGGTATTTTAGTCTGCGTCAGAGTCCGTTTCCCTAGGTCTGTTATTAAAATCTCTCTGTGTAGTGCTACCTGTCGTTGCCTGTTCTATGTTCCTGCACCCTTTTCCCATTAAATCCTGTATTCCCCAAACCTACACGTCCCTTCCCCGTCCCGTGCATGAACAGTGAAAATCCATCCATAAATCCATAAAATAGTCCCCTTTTAATTTGTCTGTGTGTTTAATGCTCTTCTTATTGACAAGTAGCTCACCTGCACCAATGTATATAGAGCAATAGGCTCATCTGGCCATAAAGTAGCTTATTAACACACTTTGAAACTGGTAACATGTTCTCTGATAAAAGATCCAATACACATTAAAGATACAGCACACAGAAAGGGTTAAAGTTCTGTGACAGAAATATCAGACGAGGGAAAAAGTAAACACTTTCCTTTTCAATACTGTTTAGTAGCCCAGTTTAAGGATCCTGTTTGCCAGAGGAAAACATGCAATTAAAAATAGCAAAGATAGCGAAAGAGTACATAGGAGACCTGGGCTGTTTATGTTATGGCAATAACGAAAGGGGATCTCGCAATGAGGGCGTAATCGGTGTGCGGAGGACGGTATGGAGAAGGGTGGGGAGACCTCCGGAGAGAGGAGCCCTGCCCACGGCGGAGGGGCGGAGCGGCAGGCATGCGCTGAGCTGGCAGAGCAGGGGCCAGTCCGCTGCGTGCGGGGTGACGGAGGGAGACACGGGCTGGCTCGGCTCCGGTTGCTGTCTGCGATCGGGCGGCCGCGGGAGACCACCGTATACCATTCGAGTCTCCTGACGGCGGAGGAGAAAGAAACGACGGAGTACGAGAGGGAGTCAGGCTTAGGAGGACGAAGGCATCGGAACGGGTCTGCATCTGGATACGAGGACAAGGACGGGAGGGGGGTCTCCCTTCGGCACCTCCGCGCTCCGTGTCGCTCAGCACACCCCTCACTCCGCCAAGCCGACCACCTTCCGCAAGAGCCACTTGACGAGCGTCGCAAACGAGCGATGCGCCGTGAGCCACAGCCGAAATTCCCGAGTAACTCTCACAGTATAACAACCGGTGGTTTTTATATTGCAAATTAGTAACTGTGTTAGAACTACAGACACCGTGCACCTCGAACGGGTTTCTGGAGGCAGGAGAACCATCTCATCCTCTGGAAACTGACAACAATTAATTTAATTCTTGTTCTTCGACAGGGGAAAGCGCCGCAGCGCTTTATTCTACCATTTCTTTCATACTTAGTTTATTTTGTAAGTACTACATTAGATTTTCTAGCGACAACGGCCGGGCAATCGCCTGCCTCAATCAGCACCTAATTGAAGCCATCGGTATCTGCGCCGTTTCTCCGTGAACCTGACTGTAGCGGACGTCCGAAAACCGCGATAAAAAGCAGGAGCGTCTCCACCAGGACAAGTGGAAATTCCAGAAGGGCTGAACGAAACTTCCCCAAAAAGGAAAAAGAAGTAGAAAAAAACCGTCGTTCGTTGGCTTTTAAAGGTAATTTCGTCTCCAGGACCATATTATTTACTGTGACACAAGCGTTAATGGTGTATGCATATATATGTATGTTTGTATGTATATATGTGTGCCTGATCTATATGTATGCATGTGTATATAGCGCATCGTACTTTCTACAGTTTATTTAAATATTCCCACGTCCGACTCATACGCAAATGCGAGATTATTTTGGTTTCGGACATGATCGACTGACCTCATTTACTGGAGTCCCGAAATGCGCGTCCCCGCTGTCCGGGCGCCGGCTGACTGAGCGAATCCCGCGGCTGTGACCTGGGCGTACGTGCGCCGCCGGCCGCCGTCTCGATCCCGATTTACCGGCGTGGCCCGGGCATGCGGATGGTTCTCCCTCCATCGTCCTAAATGTGCTTTGAAATGGTGTTTTGGTTCATTAGTAGGATTGTCATCTCACTTTGTTGATTTTTTACCAACAATGGGGTACTTAGTAGACATTACTAAACTTGTTATAAATTGGACACGTTGTAGCACTTCTGTTTATTTAATTTAATGAAACATTTATTTTGCCGGTAGTAGAACAGGCTGTTAACGCACAGTAATCAATTTTCCACAGTACGTAAGACACTTAAAATGATGAAGTTTGGTTAACGCAAAACTAAAATAAAACAAGATGCGGATGGTGAATCGGGCGGCCCCTTGGATGAGGGACTCCGCAGCTGGCGAGCTGAAAGCAGCAATTACAGTGGATCAGGACCGAATCGTGAGTTCACCGGGAATATAATCGGATCCCTTTGACAGGATCCCGCAAAAAATATATGAATGCATTCATACAAATCAGGGATTTTTGCTCTGGGTCTTTTCTCATGTTACGTAACACTTTACTGTCACCCCTGTGTGGTGAGGGCATCTGGCCTTTTGGACGAAGTCTTCAGCATTCAGGGGAAAAGAGATAGAGACTGGGCTTCCGGTGAGATGCTCAGAGATGCCCCCCACCCTCTGTGCTCTGCCCCTGTCGCGTTTGAGCACTTTGACAGTTCTGCTGTTTTCCAGACCTCCTTGGCTTTCTGGCTCCTCGTTTAGTCCAGTTCAGGTTGCTTGAGGTCAGTTGTGAACATTTAAGCCACTACGATGTCATAAATGAATGACTTCAAACGTTCAGTAACATTTAAGCCATTATGATGTCATAAATGAATGACTTCAAATGTTCGGTAACATTTAAGCCATTATGATGTCATAAATGAATGACTTCAAACGTTCGGTAACATTTCCCCGTAATCGACTTAGATGGTTTTTCTAGTTGCGGTCCTGTTTGACATCGTAACCAGCATAGGTAGGAAATACAGCAGCTTTCGTGTGTCTTGGTGCCTGATGTTACCGCGCTGCACCGCGGGTTCTGAATGCTGTGCGGTGAGACGGTCCAGTGGTGCCCAGTGACCACTGCGACTCCGCAGATTACAGCGGAGCACAAGGGCTTTCGTCGGGTCACACACTTCAAACGAGGAGCGGTGCCTAGTGGATAGAGAAGGAGGGAATCGTGAGCCGGGGCTCCGTATCGGCCGTAAGGAATCAGTCGTGTCTGTTACAGCTCGCCCCACAAAGTGCCCGAGCTGAGCGACCCTTTGGGAAAAGGGCATCTGGAGTGCCGGGCACAGCTGAAAGGTCAGGCCGCTTCCTCGGGAGTGATAGTGAACGGGACTTTGAAAGGCAGCATGTTTACAAAGCATTACTGGCGCATTCGCGTCAGATGTGACTCTCTCCTGTGTGGGACGGCGAAGGTTTATTTTCTTTTGACCCACCTCGCGTCCGAGGCCGGCAAGCGTGGGTGTGAGAACAAGGAGGGTAACAATCGTTTCCGGCTGGACGTCCCACGACGACCTTGGCAGTAGCTGCGGGAGAAGCCTTTGAAGGCCGCCGTGGGTGGGATTTAGCGCAAGCTGTCCGTCACTGCGTGTTTAACCCGCGCAGCAGCGCCACAGCAGCTAATGGGAAGCAGATCAAGCCATCAGAACTTCGGTAGGTTTGGAATTTAGGAGTGAATATTGAAATGGTTTTCCTGGAAGGATTTGTTAAGTTGAGAAATGTTTGAAAGGCTTGGTGTAGTAAGGGTGGGTACATGATGTGTGTGTATCTGGGGGGGGGGGGGGGGGGGGGTATTGTCTTGGGGAAGAGTGCGCCCCGGGCACACCCCCCCGGTTGAGCTGGGGGGGGGGGTCCCGTTGCCCTCA